>LPNX010254327.1:237395-364984 GCA_001517045.1 Pseudotsuga menziesii | reverse complement strand
CCAATGACTTGATATGACTTGTTTACATTATAATCCTCCCGATCGGAACATCGGGGCATGACCACATGACTCAAATACATAATAGAAACATCCCGGAATGAACATTGGGTAACAATACATATGATACATAGAAGAATACATTCCGAAGTTACATATACATCAACAAAGAGAACTAGATCATGTTCTAGTTATGTAACCTTACTATGTGACATTATTGATAAATAACCTTCCAACTATGAAGAAGTGGTAGAACGGAAAGAGTGGAAGGATGCTATGATCAAAGAGTATCAATCGATCATGAAGAATGATGTTTGGGATGTTGTCCCAAGATCAGAATGGATGTCCATTGTAACTTCCAAATGGATCTACAAGATCAAGCATGCTGCAAATGGAAGCATAGAGAAACATAAAGCAAGATTCATGGCTCCGGGTTTCTCCTAGAAAGAAGGAATAGATTATGAAGAAACATTTGCACCTGTAGCCAAATACACTTCCATCAGATCAGTACTTGCTCTGGCTGCAGTGATGAAATGGAAGATACACCAGATGGATGTCAAGAATGCTTTCTTGAATGGTGTAGTAGAAGAGGAAGTGTATGTGGAACAACCACTTAGTTTTGAGACACATGACAGAGAGTCTCATGTATGTAGATTGAAGAAATCCCTATACAGTTTGAAATAGGCACCCAAGACATGGTACGGTAGAATTGATGGTTTCCTATCTAGTTTGAGCTTTACCAAGAGTAAAGAAGATTCTAACCTTTACTACAAGGTTTAAGATGGAAATCCTGTGATACTCCTACTATATGTGGATGATCTGCTTGTAACAGGTATGGATGGGTTGATTGCTGATGCGAAGAGGAAACTTGCTGCCGAGTTTGAAATGAAAGACTTGGGAATGATGCACCATTTCCTAGGCATGGAGGTGTGGTAGAATTCGGATGGGATCTTCCTTGGACAAGGGAAGTATGCAGTATATATCCTGAAGAGATTCAGGATGATGGACTGCAAGGCCATAACCACACCTATGGCATCGAACCTGAAGCTATTGAGTGATGCTTCATTAGAAGCAGTTGATGCTATGATGTATCGTCAGATGATTGGGTCCTTGATGTATCTGATGAACACAAGACCAGATATTTTCTTTGCTTTGAACACCTTGAGCCAGTTCTTGACATATCCGAGACATGTTCACTTGATTGCTGCAAAGCATATTCTGAGGTACCTGAAGGGTACAATTGATTATGGGCTCAAGTATGAGGCAAATCAGAAGATTAACCTAGAGGGTTATGTTGATTCAAATTGGGTAGGCAGTTCCATCGATAGGAAGAGCACTTCAGGATGTTGCTTTAGTATGGGATCAGGTGTAATCTCTTGGTTTAGCAGGAAGCAATCATGTGTGGCACTGAGTATAGCTGAAGCAGAGTATGTTGCAGCTTGTTTAGCTAGTTGTGAGGCAGTATGGCTGAGGAAGCTACTGTCTGATTTATTTGATCTCCAGATGGATGCTACTTGTATATATTACGACAACTAAATTTGTGTGAAGTTGTCAGAGAACCCTGTGTTCCATGACAATTCGAAGCATATCGAGATCAAGTATCACTATATCAGGGATATGGTACAGAGAGGAGCAGTGAAGCTCCAGTATGTTGTGATGGAGGAACAGATAGCTGATGTATTGATGAATCCATTGGCTAGAGTGAAGTTTGAGTACTTCAGGGAGAAGCTTGGTTTTCTCCAGATCGAGGTTCCCTCCAAGGGGAAATGATGAGACCGAGAGCCATTCTAACATGATGAGAGGATTAAGTTCCTTCCATGGTCAGATGTAAGGGCTAAGCCATTCGATCATGGTGAGAGGATTTGGTTCCTTCCATGTCAGATATGAGTGCTAAGCCATTCTGATGTGACTGTAGGATTGGTCCCTACATGATCATATGTAAGGGCTAAATGCCATTCTTAGAATGGAGACACCTGGTTAGTTACCAGGAAAACTCAATCTGGGACTGAGGGTCGTTCTGATATGACTGTAGGATGTAGTCTTACATGATCATATGTGAGCACATGGCCATTCTGATGTGATTGAGGGAGGTGTTCCCACTTGATTAGATATAAGGGCTGATGCCATTCTCTTGGAGAATGGAGGCACCTGGTGAGTTTCCAAGAATCCTCAATCTGGGACTGAGAGCCCTTTCGATGCAGTGCTTTCAAGCATGGTTAGATGTAAGTGCAGAGCCCTTTCGATCCGTTGCTTTTGAGCATGGTCGAATGTAAGTGCTGAGCCTTTTCGATGCAGTGCTTTCGAGCATGGTCAACTATAAGTGTTGATCCATTCCGATGCGGTGTTTTTGAACATGGTCAGATGTAAGTGCAGAGCCTTTTCGATGCGGTGTGTTTGCACATGGTCGGATATAAGTGTTGATCTATTCTGGGGCGATGTGTTTACACATGGTCAGATGTGAGTGCTGGGCCTTTCTGACAAGATGAGGTCAGAAGTGAGTGCTAGGCGTGCCTTTCTGACAAGATGAGGTCAAATGTAAGAGTTGGGTGGGCCATTCTAACTTAGGGTCAGATATAAGCGCTAATGAATACCTACATGAAGGGTAGGCCTACAACCAGCATGAAAAAGGGTTGGCTCTGTAGAACTCCCTATGATGAGAAGAATCGATAGATAGCACCAATGATGTGATGATGATCCAGACTTGATGATGATCTAGTATTGATTTTTGTTTTGCTTCTAATATTGCTCATAGTATTGCATCTAGTATTGCTTCTAGTCATGATTCTTGTTTTGCTTCTATTGAATGCATCAAAAAAAGCTTGTTTTTTGTATTCCTAAATGACACTAAGTTTTTCTTTTATTATGACGTCCCTTGTTGCTTCCCTTTTTTCTTTTATCTTTGCTTCTGTTTTTTCTTCCATTTAAGTTTCTTCTAGCTTTCAAAAATCAACACACAGTCTAATTTCACCATTATTCTTCCTAACAGGAACTGAATTGGCTACCCATGAAGAATACCTGAGGGGAACAATAATATTAGCATCTAATAACTTTTTCACCTCCTTTTCAATAATAGGGAACAAAGCTGGATTTATCCTCCTTAATTTCTATCTGAAAGGTTTAACATTTGGTTTTAAAGGCACTTTATGTTGTATAATTCCAGTATCATATATCTTCAAATCTTCATATGACCATGCAAAAACATCAACATACTCTTTTAACAACTTAATGTACTTGTTTCTCTGCTCTACTATGAGTGCTTTCAAAATCTTCACCATTCTAGGATGTTCAGGGGTGCCAATATTACAGTCCACTATATTTTCTTCTGAAGACTGTACAATAGGTTTTAAAGGTGTATCATCCTTTGAAAAAATTCTCTCTAAAGGCACCAAACCCTTAGGAATGAAATTACTTTTAACTTCAATAATCTTGTGACCTGCAATCTCATTTTCTACAACACCTTCAAACTCTTCAACCTCGTCATCTTGTTCTTATTCAATCATGGAATTGGAAAACTCACCTATCAGCTCCAAAACCTTTTTATTTCAATATCATCTTCAAAAAATTTCCACTGCTTTACATTATCAGGCACAGAAGGTCTGTACCTAACCTCAATAGGATACTTTAGCTGTGTTGTTTTGGGAATCCTGAAATGTGTGGCTGCTAGCTATGCAAGGGAATCAACGGTTTGATTATGATCCCTAGGAATATAAGCGATGTTAAAAGGCACAAAATAATTGTCTATCATATCCCATACCTCATTACGGTACACTTTCAACAGATCTTGTCTTACTTGATAGTTGTTCCTTACTTGTTGAACAACCAACTCGGAGTCGCCATATATAGAAATCTGTTGAATACCTAGATCTTTTGCAACTTTCAAACCCAACAACAAAGCTTCATATTCTGCAGTATTATTGGTTGTAACAAATTCCAGTTTATACATTAACCTTAATGCTTCACCACCAGGAGATATTAGAAGAACCCCTACTCCAGCACCTTCTTTGCATGATGATCCATAAAAATACATTTGCCAAAGTTCATCTTCTTGTTTCCTAATGTGTTTGACTGGCTTTTCTTTTTCAACCTGTAATAAATCAGTAGTATTATCATCACCACTAAAATGAAACATACAAGTACCCAAATCCTTGTCAATAGCATACAAGGGATGATTTGTAGGGTTCTTGTCATCAGTCACAATATAGGAAAATTGTAACTCTCTGTATAACCTTCTGTTTTCTCCTCCAAATACAAGAATGGTGGCATATGTTAAGTCCATTTGTAGGGTTCCACCAACCTTCTTGGCCCAAGATCTGGAGAGAAGCAATCCAAACTTGGGTGTAATGTCTGCCACTACCACATCCATAATCACGCTCTTCATTGGTAACTGAGCTAAAATGACCACCATATCTTTTATCACACCCAAACATTTTACAGCTCATGAATCAAAAGCATACAAATCATGATAAGGTTTTGTTATACTTAAACCTAAGGCCTCCATGACAGCTTTTGGCATTAAATTGTGAGATGCTCCTGAATCCAAAAGGAAATTATGTATCATTTGTTCATGAATAGTCAGTGTCATGTAAAAAGGAGGTGATGCACTTGCATCATTTTCAGTTTTTTCTGCCAAAGCTGATCCAATAAAGATTTTAGGGCTTTCTTCTTGTAAATTCATTGTGTCAAAGGGAGGTTGACTGTTTGCTGAACCAATCATTTTCATAAATGAATTTTTGTAAGAAGGATTCTTCATTAACTCAGTGAAAGGCATAGGGATCTTGATTTTTCCTAATTCATTTTCAAAACTGAAACTCTGCATACTTTTATTTACCTCTTCAACCTCAACAATCTTCTTTTGTTTATCTTGATTTTGTTTTTTCTCTAACACTGGATCAGATTGTTGTTTAGGAGGAAAGACTACCTTTTTCTTAGGGTTTTGAACTACTTGCTTTGGACCTGATCTTAAATTTAAAGTTTTCTTTGGATCAGTATCATATGTATCAGCAGTTTCAGCAGTCACTTCAAGATTCAAATCATTTTCTATTTCAAACAAGTCTGCATCATAATATTCTGAGTCTAGAAAATCTTCTTCAGTCACAAAACCCTTAGTCAACTATTCTCCAAAATAATTCATATCCTAATCTGTATCCTCAAAAAACACTTCCTATTCAATTTATTCTTCATCAACTAAATTATTATGAAGTGGTGGTGGTACTTTTTGATCCCAAGTTTCTCTCCTTTCTCGTTGTATATCATTGTTTCTTCTCTCTCTAGGAATGAAACGAGGTACAAACTGTCTTCTAAATTGGTTTTGATTATTAGGGTTTCTATCTCCCTCTTGAACAAGTTTGTTTTAATTATTCTCTAATACCAACTTGTTTAGTTTTGTTGTCAAGATCTTGACTAGCTTGGCCATCTCATCAATTTTACCTTCTGCAGAGTGGGATGTTGAAACCCCTGGAGCTGCCTCTTTCTTACCCTTCCTGTCATATATATGTTGAGCTGTATTTCCCTTCAATCTATTAGAAGCTAATATATTAGACTCCACCTCTAATGTTGCCTCCTGCATGTTCAATAAAGTAACAGGTCTTCTTTCTCTCAACAGTAGGGAGAACTCATGATCAAAAGCATTAGCATAGGTGAGTTTTGTAGAAGTTTCTGAAGGTTTTATCTCTGCAAGGATTCTACCATACATTTTATTGAACCTCTTTGAAAAATCAGCTATGGTTTCATCCTTCTTTCTCCTAAGGGCTCCAAACTCAAAAATGTAATATGTGAGATCCTTGGTATCACCCCATTGTCTCATGAAAAGGTCCTGAACCTCTTCTATGATAGTGATAGAATTTGCAGGCAACTCCCTGAACCATTTTCTGACCTCTCCATCAAGACTCTATACAAAAATCCTCATCCATACATCCTTGGCCTCAATATTCTGATTATCAGCATATCTGAGAAAGGCATCCCAATGCTCCTCAGCTGTGGTCTCACCTTGTCCATTAAACCTAGGCAGGTATTTTTGGTAATCACCTCCAGGAAGTGCATTCAAAGGGCATATAGTTGCATATACCAACTGAGTAATTAACACAAATTAGAAATGAAACCAATCAATAATCTAAAGGGAATATAGTTGCATATATTTCATAGTTCAGTCATCAAAAACACATAAGAGTATTTACACTTAGCTCATAAACAAATCCTGATAGCCTCCCCTTGTCAGCAAAAATCCAACCCCTTGTCCTCTTTTAGACTTACATTTATCTTGTTCCTTGAAAAACAGTTGCATAACTGAACCCTAACTACTTTTAGGTCATCTATTCGAATTGTTCAATATAAACTAGCATTATACAAAAATGAAATAACTTTTCAAACGAACTAATAACTGCTCTTCTTAAATAACTTTACAAGTCTTTCGCTGCTTCAACTAATAGAGCAATTCCCTCCAATGCCGGAGCTTTCCTTCTAGCTTTCAAGTGGTCTACCTCCAAGTCTGCAACCCTCTTTGTTAACTCCTCATTCTGCAATGTTAGCTCCTGGATAGTTTTCCTTAACTCTGTAAACTGATTCTATGTTTGTCTTTTCCTTTTAAGAGCCTCTTTAGAGACTGCAGTCAATTCCTGGTAGTGACTGTTCACTTCTTCCAAGTCTTCTTTAAGTCTCCTATTTGCAGTAACTAATGCAGCATTAGTTTCATGCATATATTCAATTTGATGCTTGTATTGCTTAATGCTTCTTTGCAGATTTTCCTTTTCAGATTTTGCTTCCATGTATTCAATAATTTTTACTTCTATATGTAATTCAATTAAGACAATTATACTATATTAAACAATTTTCATACGAGTATGCTCACCATGTTGTTGTTGATGTAATTGTAACTTCAGAATGTATTCACCTATGTATCTTATGTCTTGTACCCCGATGTTTATTTCGGGATGTGTATGTAATGTAATTGAGTCATGTCATGCCCCGATGTTCCAATCGGGAGGATCTATAATGTAAACAAGTCATGTCAAGTCATTGTGGGTAACCCTCCTATTGTTCAACGGTTAAAGTTCCCACAGTTTTGGGGCACTAGGGTTATTAGACTCACCTAGTGAAGTCAGCCCTAGTTGGGTTTAGTCAAGTCAGGAATTAATATAAATAGAGAGCTAGCCTCTCTATTTATCACACACTCACTCACACTCAGTTGTAGCACATAGCTGAGGAAGAAGAAGACACTGGGGCTAGGAAGAAAGAGGTTGATGCTGTCGGGAGATCATCTTACTGTTTTGGGGTTTTACTTTTGGTGGTGATTCTATCTCTGAGGAAGTTGCAGGGTTTTCTCCATTTATGGTTTCCCCGAGGAAAAACACTATGTTCATTGTTTCTTGTGTTTGATTGTTGTGCTTGTTATTCTCTCAGTTAAAGATCCTTATAATGCTAGATTAATGTTAAAAATATAACATGGTATCAGAGCTAACTTGAGAATAAGACACTGTGCAGCTGTGAAAACTAGGGCTTCCTACTTCCTGGATCTTCCTCCGTAGATTTTCAGCAAAGGAAGGTTGGATTAACTCTCCTCCTTAGGGCGCATCTTTCTGTCGAAGCAGAATCCAATTTTGAGGTTTTTCAATTTTGGACCCGACACTGTTGCCAGAAATTATGGCTTTCCACAGAAGTGGAATTTTTCAGTGAGCCCAGGATTGGATTGATGTCCTCCCCAAAATAGAAGTTAGGGATCAAACTCAAAGCATTTGGTTGGCCAGAACTCTGGAAAAGCAAAACCCTAATCTACTCCTGAACCAGCACTACAGAATTTCAGCTCCAAATCCAAATCCGACATCTTGACTTGGTAATATCTAAATCTTTTGTATTTCCATTTGAGGTTCTCAGTTCAGATGTCTCATCATACCAAGCTTGATGAAAATCTTGAGGGAGATGATAACTTTCGAGCTTGGAAGTATAGGATCTCCCTGGTCTTGGAAGAGAATGAGTTGGACTCCTACATCAATAAGGAGGTTCCAGTTCTAGAGGGAGATGAGGCTAAGGCCTTACATAAGAAGAAGTTGGTTATGGAAAAGAGGATCATTGCTGATTCTATCAAGGATCACCTCATACCACAGGTGTTGGCACCGGGATTTGATCCCCCAAGGTTGAGTGAGGGGAATCCGCTCCCAGGCAACAGAAGAATTGCTTTAGACCACGCCTCCAGCCCTGCACAGTTAGAGTGGGATCTCTCATTTTTAACCGGAGTCTGCTTCGCATAAGATGTTCAATCTCGTGTGTCACCAGAGTCTACTCCACATAGGATTTTCAATCAGCATAATCAGGGGCCTAGGATCCTGAATGGGGCAAAGTATGTTGAGGAAAGGAGTATGGTGGGATTATCGGGGGAAAGGGACCATGGAAAAATGGAGACAAAATCTATGTAA
This sequence comes from Pseudotsuga menziesii, assembly GCA_001517045.1. Classification (NCBI taxonomy): domain Eukaryota; kingdom Viridiplantae; phylum Streptophyta; class Pinopsida; order Pinales; family Pinaceae; genus Pseudotsuga; species Pseudotsuga menziesii. The sequence continues at coordinate 356,582 of LPNX010254327.1, read as the reverse complement.
GAAATGATTACAAAGGGAAAGAATTACATGGGGTTGCAAACAGAGGAAAGATAGCCGTTGATCTCCTAATCAGGAGATATTTAGTGGGCGATTAGAGGACAAGAAGGAACAGTCCATTGCATGGAGCACCAGCAAGATGAATTCCATGTGACTTTAGAAGAACCATTGATAAATGCCTAGAACAATAGCAGGAGCATAGCGAGTATGAATTCCTCAATGTTATACACAAAGTTACAGACATGAAAGCAATCAACAAACTGGAATGGAAACAGGAAACACATTTACACATAAAGGAAAATACATATTGGGAAAAGCAAGGACATATGAATCTCTGCCATGAGAAACAGTCATTTCACTACAATTTATTCATACACAAGTATCAATTTTTACAAATGGGGAGCCTCAACCCAGGAATGTTTCCAAATCCAATTCACTAACTCCTTCCTCCCTCTATCAAGAGTGTATTTATATTATTCTAATGCTGAGACTACCAAACAGAAAAGTGTTACAAGTCACTATCATGTGTTAACTGTACAGGGAGTGGACTATCGCCACATTTTACAAATATAAACAACATCATGGAAATGTGGCATGTGATAAAGCAGACTGATAGCATAGATCTTTCTACCATCTTGCTTCAATCCATTGCCCTACTACTTTCTCCAACCCATCCTTCGTTTGGTAACACTGTTACAAGAGGAGGCCGGGAAGAACGTGGTCATGCACTTGGCGATGATAAGCGACTTAGGAAGCTTATCATCCTTGTACTTCTCTCTTCCGCCTACGAGGAGGGTTTTCCCATAAGCCATGTAGTCGAGTGTTCGTTTTACCTTCGCCTCCCCCATGACCAAACAGCCAAGTGGAGATCATGGGGGTGGCGTCGAAGCCTCCAGGCCCTCCTGATCCCAGTATGAGCATTTTCTCCAACAATTTTGCCACCAACTTTTCTCCTTTGAACACCACGGGCAGTTCAGTATCATGACATGTTTTCAACCATCAAACGTGACCGATCCTTCATGCAGCCGTAGATCTGAGTGGGCCCCACTGTCTTTCGCAATGGGAAGCTTTTGGTATTCATCGTGCTAGTCCGCACTACAAAATAGACCATGGCCGTATATTTCTCTCCAATCTTATCACGGCCATTGATCTTTGCGACTGTTACCCCTTCTTCGCGATTTGAAATCACGGATTTTACCCGTGCAGGTATGGTTTGTGAAATTGATTGAGGCTATAGATCTTACTCAAATCTCATCTTGACCATAGAATGTTCTGATATTTAACCCATTTCACAAATTGGAAACGTGGCTTTGGTCGAGCATGTCTACTTGCACGAAATGGTTTAGAGCCATTGATCCATCTTTGATCAATTTCAACCTTTTATCTCGAGCCTTTCCCAATGCCTTCAGCACACCTTTCATTTTCTTCTTTACTTTGCACCTCTAATATCCTGAAGGAGAGTTCACATGAAGTTCACGGGAATGAGACCCTCATCGAACTCCTATCAGGTTCTTAAATAAACTGTTAAAAATGGAGTGTTAACAACTGGCTCCATGAGGGATGCTATCCTCCGAGTGAGGTAGAAAAGAACCCCCGTAGACCAAGTGCCAAACCATTGGGATGCTTTCAATCTTTCTTTGACACCTCCATTCTTCTATGAGTTACTGCTTCAGGGAATTCATGCCACTCTTGCAAATCATGCTAGTGACTATAAACCTGTGCTTTTAACTGAAAAATGAAAACAACTAAAAAAGTAATGAAGGAAATGCTCGACAACTGCCGAGCTTATTTTTTCCTACCTACTCTACTTAACTTGGTGTACAAACCTGATTAAGTGAAATCAGATTTCCAATGAAGCCAATTAAGAAACTTGCCTAATATTTTTGTTCTTTCATTGTGCTTGATGGATAGAAATGAAATAGATAATGGGAGAAGGGAATGATAAACAAACTGATCTTCAAAGCAGGGATGCAACCAATCACTACCTTCGCCCAGACCCTCCATGTACTTGGCTACAAGGTCATAGAAATCACGGCAACCTCCAGCATGTTCTGTCACCTGCTCATGGGAAAGTCGTCCGGAGCTTCCTTCTTCTAGAGACTTGTCAGGTTGACACTTGGAAGATTGCAGAAAAGGACCCACAGAATATTTCTTCAATGGAACCTCCCGCTTTTCGCTCGAAATTTATACAACAAGAGCTTGATGTGTTTCAAGAGGGAAGTCCCCTGCTTTTCCAGTGGAACCAAGTAGGCATATTCTTCCTGTGTGAGGTGGTGCTACTGAAGGCGAAATATCAAAGAACATGTTTATTTGGAGGCTGCTACATCTGTCTTCATGGCTTGTCCCTTTACTATAGATTTCCAATATATTAGTAGCATAAGAGGAATCGCCTGGTTGGTTCTTCTTATCTTCTTCATTCTTGCACAGGTTTCTAGTCTACGCCATCTCCGTTTCTTTCTGCTTTTGCTTGGAGGCCTTAATCATGTGTCGTATTAATTCAAAAGAGGCATAACACAAGGGTAGGCTATCACCTCCAATGCCCCGATCATCCTTTCCCACTTCAACCTGCTGACTTCGCATGGCATCTTGATTCCTTTCATCAGCAGGCTTTACTTCAACAGCTGGCTCATCAGGCATATTCTGCAGGTACTCTTCTTCATATTCATCGTACACAGGCGTACCAAAATATTTCTTAAAATCGTCCTTTGCGGACTAAGGATGGTGCAGGTCGCCATCTTCAGAGAATAGTCCTGCAGGACTGCCTGTTCCAGCCTCAGGCCGGTCATCTTTCTGCATACCATGAGAGGTCTTTAACGGGCCAGAGACTTCCTCCTTCTCCTTGTAGGGCCCAACCAATTTGGATGTATATTTTATCTCACCACCACTGTCCTGATCTGACAATTTCTTGGACATCTTAAGGTTTTCCTCAACCTCCAAAAAATCAACGAACATCTACTGCAGGGTGGTTGATTTTCTCTCCAAAAGAAGCAAGGACAAGTCAGGAGGAAAGGCAGCTGCATAATATATTTTAGCAGCATTCTCAAGAGGTTGGACTTCCTTAGGCATGTTATAATAAAAGCTTGCGAATTTTCTATTAAAACTAGATATGGCCTCACCCTTATGCCTCCTGAGGGAATAAAACTCTGAAATTATTTCCTCCAATGGCCTTCTCCTACCCCAAAACTCCAAGAAGGTGCAAGAAAACGCTTCCCAAGTGTTGATGGACTTGGGCTACAAGTGTTTAAACCATACTTTGGCATCTCCTTGCAAGGACAGGGTGAAAGCCCGCATGCATACATCATCGTGATCTATCTCAAAAAGTTCAAAGAAATGCTCAAAGGCTTGTAAATGTTTCTCAGCAGTCAAGTCTCGGGATTCTCCATCAAACTTGGGGAGGTACTTGTAATATCTCGCAGGAAAATCATGGAGGATGGGAGGCAGTTGTAGTGGTTTGTATCGGCTTGGAGAAATAGGAGAGACAAGGTTAGGAACAATAGCCAAGCTGTCGTACGAGGTTTCATGAATTTCATAGGGGTGTCTTTTGACATCGTGAGCCCCTAGATAAAAATCTAGGCCATAATTAGACGTACAAGACAACGCAATGCTTTCGGTTCATAAAGAAGGATAAACAAGAATATATTCATAGCTCTGTTCATAATGAGTTGAACCGTAGAAGGTTGTTTTGATAAATTTGGGAAAAGATAAGAGCAAACTTACAAGATAGGATAAGACATCCTGAAAGAAATGCAGACCCGAGTATCTGAACCTTCCGTCATGCATTTCTAATCTTTATAAGGGGTCCATTTTCCAGACGGAGCCTGCCATCTTTCCTCGGCCATTCGATTTCTGGGTCACACCACCAGTGGAGTTGTTGAAGTCTGAATCCTTCAAGACTGGAGTCGCAGGTGAAAATTGCTCAACCTTCTTGATGTCTGGCCAATTCTTCACCATCAAAAAGCAGATCTAAATCTTTGTTGTTCTTCCTAGGGAGGATCTTCAATTTCATCCCTGGCAATGGCGCCAGTTTGTTGGCACCAGGATTTGAGCCCCCAAGGTCAAGCAAGGGGAGGCCGCTCCCGGGCAATAGAAAAACTACTTTAGACCATGCCTCTGGCCCTACACAGTCACAGAGGGATCTCTCGTTTGTCACCAGAGTCTACTCTGCATAAGATGTTCAATCTCTTATGTCACCGGAGTCTACTCCGCATAGGATTTTCAATCAGCATAATCAGGGGGCTAGGATCCTAAATGGGGAAAATTATGTTGAGGAAAGGAGTATGGTGGGATTATCGAGGGCAAGGGACCATGGGAAAATGGAGTCAAAACCTGCATAAGAAATTATTACAAAGGGAAAGAATGACATGGGGTTGCAAACAGAGGCAAGATAGCTGTTGATCTCCCAATCAGGAGATATTTAGCAGGAGATTAGAGGACAAGAAGGGACAGTCCATTGCAAGGAGCACCAGCAAGATGAATTCCATGCAACGTTAGAAGAACCATTGATAAATGCCTAGAAGAACAGCAGGAGCATAGTTAGTATGAATTCCTAACCATTATACACTAAGTTGCAGACATGAGAGGAATCAACAAACTGGAATGGAAACAAGAAACACATTTACACATAAAGGAAAATACATGTTGGGAAAATAAACGACACATGAATCTCTACTGTGAGAAACAGTTCTTTCACTACAATTTATTCATACACAGGTATCAATTTTTACAAATGGGGAGCCTCAGCCCGGGAATGTTTCCCAATCCAATTCACTAACTCCTTCCTCCCTCTATCGAGAGTGTATTTATACTATTCTAATGCTGAGACTACCAAACAAAAAAGTGTTACAAGTCACTATCATGCATTAACTGTACAGGGAGTGGACTATCGCCACATTTTACAAATATAAACAACATCATGGAGATGTGGCGCGTGATAAAGCAGACTGATAGCATAGAGATTTCTACCATCCTGCTTCAATCCATTGCCCGACTACTTTCTCTGACCCATCCTTCGTCTGGTAACACTGTTACAAGAGGAGGCCAGGAATAATATGGTCATGCACTTGGAGATGATAAGCGACTTAGGAAGATTATCATCCTTGTACTGCTCTCTTCAACCTACGAGGAGGGTTTTCCCGTAAGCCATGCAGCTAAGTGTGTGTTTGACCTTCTCCTCGCCCATGACCAAATAGCCAAGTGGATATCCCAGGGGTGGTGTCTTAGGCTTCGAGCCCACCTCGTCCTAGTACGAGCATTTTCTCCAACAGTTCTACCACCAACTTTTCTCCTTTGAACACCTAGGCAGTTCAATATCATGACATGTTTTCAACCGTCGATCATGACCGATCCTTCATGCAACCATAGATCCGAGTGGGCCCCACTGTCTTTCGCAATTGGAAGCTTTTGGTATTCATCGTGCCAGTCTGCACTGCAAAATAGACCATGGCCATAGATTTCTCTCCAATCTTATCGTGGATGTTGATCTTTGTGACTGTTACCCCTTCTTCGCGATTTGAAATCGTGACTTTTACCCGTGTAGGTATGGTTTGCGAAATTGATTGAGGAGGTAGATCTGACTCAAATATCATCTTGACCAGAGAATGTTCCGATCTTTAACCCATTTCACAAATTGGAAACGCGGCTTTGGTCGAGCATGTCTGCTCGCGCAAAATGGTTTAGAGCCATTGATCCATCTTCGATCAATTTCAGCCTTTGATCTCGAGCCTTGCCCAACGCCTTCAGCACACCTTCTGTTTTCTTCTTTGCTTTGCACCTCTGATATCCTGAAGGAGAGTTCACATGAATTTCATGGGAATGAGACCCTCATCGAACTCCTATCAGGTTCTTAAATCAACTATTAAAAATGGAGTGTTAACAACAGGTGTCCTCCCTCAAGACACCTAAAGCTATGTTTGATGCCCTAACCAAATTGTTTGAAGGGAAGAACATAAACCAGAAGATGACTCTGACAAACCATCTAAAGAATGTAAAGATCTAGAATGCAGAAATCATCCAGTCTTACTTTACAAGGGTCTCTTAGATCAAGGAACAACTGGAAGCAGTAGATGAAGAAGTAGAAAATGCAGAGATTGTGATGACCACCTTGAATGGTCTCCCTAGATCATGGGGCTCCTTTCTTCAAGGGATCTGTGCTAGAAAGAAGTTATTCAAGTTTAGCAAACTATGGGAAGAATGCTCTCAAGAAGAAACTCGGATAGCAACTAGAGAAGAAAAGACGAGAAGTGAATATCAAGCTCTCACAGTACAATCTGAGAAATCCAAATCTAGCCACCACATACGTAAGTACTCTCATCAAAGGAATAAATCTAGAAATCCTAGAGATTTGTCTAAGTACATTTGCTATACATGTGATGAAAGAGGACATTTTGCTAGAGACTGTCCTAAAAATAAAAGTAACTCTCACAAGAAAAAGGGAAACAAGAGAAGACATCATGCTCATGCTACAGAGGATGATGAGCCTTCCACGAAGAGAAAAAGACAAGTCAGTGATGATTCTTCAAGTGATGAAGAATATGTTCTGATCTCCTCTCTCATAGGAACTATCGCACATGGCAGCAATGATTGGCTTATAGACAATGGTGCTTCCAAGAACATGAGAATATTCAAGGAATCCTTTGTGAAATTATCTGAACATGAATCACCTCACAAGGTGAAACTTGGAGATGACTACCAGTATCTTGGAGATGACTACCAGTATCCAATAAAAGGTAGTGGGGAATCCTCATACAAGCTAGACTCTGGAAATTCTATGACAATGAAGGAAGTATTGTTTGTACCAGGACTGAAGAAGAATCTCCTCTTCATATCTGCATTAGATGCAAAAGGAATGAGGGTTACATTTATAGATGGTCAAGTCATCATATGGCCAAAAGGAAAGACCATTAATGATGCAGTAGTGATTGGGGAACAAGAAGGAGGCTTATACAAATTGAAGGGACATCTAGAACAAGATTTGGTTCCTAACTCAGTAGAACCAAATGAGCTTTGGCATAGAAGCCTTGAACATGTACATTACAGAGCACTACCACTTGCAAGCAAAGTTGTTGAAGGTCTCCCAAAAATGTAGACAAAACCTGAAGGTGTATGCAAAGGATGTGTGAAAGGGAAGAACACAAAGAAGACATTTCCAAGTAGTGAAAGCAAGGCAAAAGGAATCTTGGAAATCATCCACTCTGATGTATGCAATCCAATGTCATCTAGTTCACTAAGAGGGTATGCATACTATGTTTCTTTTATTGATGATTTTTCTAGAAAGGCATGGATATACTTTATGAAGAATAAAGATGAAGTATTCAGTAAGTTCAAGGAATTCAAAGCCTTGATCGAGAACCACACTGAAAATAAGATCAATACCTTTCGATCAGATAATGGCAGAGAATTCACTTCGAATGAATCCAAAGATCTATGTAAAGACTCGGGGATTCAGACGGAGTTCTCCACTCCTTATAATCCACAACAGAATGGGATTGCAGAAAGGAAGAATAGAACTATCATGGAAGTTGCAAGAGCAATGCTTCATGATCTAGATCTTCCTATGCATCTTTGGGAAGAAGCTTCTAGAACAACGGTGTATGTACAGAACCATACTCCACACAGAGTACTCAAGAACAAGACTCCTGAAGAAGTCTTCTCCGGAAAGAAACTAGAATTCATCCATCTCAGAATATTTGGCTATCTAGTGCAAATTCACATTCCAAAAGAGAAGAGGACAAAATCAGATCCTTCAGGAAAGAAGGGTATATTTATGGGATACTCTAAAAGCTTGAAGGCTTACAAAATATACTTCCCAGGGTTCAAGAATATTGACATTAGCAGAGATGTAACATTTGATGAATATTCAGCCTACATCAAATCCAGGAAGAAACCGGTTGAAGAACCTGAAGAAACAAGAGAACCTAGAATTCATGATACAATCATGAACGAAGAAATTCAAGAAGAAGATCGAGAACTAGAAGAACCTCAAGAACCTGTAGATCCACCTCTGGAGAAGAATCCTCATAACAGGAAACCTACTTGGGTATGTGAAATTATCCAAGGTGCAGAAAGATATGGAGCTTCAGAAGAAACACCCACAGGAAGAAAGAGAACTAGATCATGTTCTAGTTACATAACCTTACTATGTGACATTATTGATAACGAACCTTCCAACTATGAAGATGCGGCAGAATGGAAAGAGTGGAAGGATGATATGATCGAAGAGTATCAATTGATCATGAAGAATGATGTCTGGGATGTTATCCCAAGACCAGAAGGGAAGTCCATTGTAACTTCCAAATGGATCTACAAGATCAAGCATGTCGCAGATGGAAGCATAGAGAAACATAAAGCAAGATTCATGGCTTGTGGTTTCTCCCAGAAAGAAGGAATAGATTATGAAGAAACCTTTGCACCTATAGCCAGATACACTTCCATCAGATCAGTACTTGCTCTGGCTACAGTGATGAAATGGAAGATACACCAGATGGATGTCAAGACTGCTTTCTTGAATGGTGTAGTAGAAGAGGAAGTGTATGTGGAACAACCACTCAGTTTTGAGACACATGACAGAGAGTCTCATGTATGTATATTGAAGAAATCCCTATACGGTTTGAAACAGGCACCCAAGACATGGTACGATAGAATTGGTGGTTTCCTATCCAGTTAAGGCTTTACCAAGAGTAAAGCAGATTCTAACCTTTACTACAAGGTTGAAGATGGCAATCCTGTGATACCCCTACTATATGTGGATGATCTGTTTGTAATAGGTATGGATGGGTTGATTGCTGATATGAAGAGAAACTTTCTACCGAGTTTGAAATGAAAGACTTGGGAATGATGCACTATTTCTTAGGCATGGAGGTGTCACAGAATGCGGATGGGATCTTCCTTGGACAAGGGAAGTATGTAGTAGAGATCCTGAAGAGATTCAGGATGATGGACTACAAGGCCATAACCACACCTATGGCATCAAACCTGAAGCTATTGAGTGATGCTTCATCGAAAGCGGTTGATGCTATGATGTATCATCAGATGATTGGGTCCTTGATGTATCTAATGAACATGAGACCAGATATTTGCTTTGCTATGAACACCTTGAGCTAGTTCTTGACAGATCCAAGACATGTTCACTTGATTGCTGCAAAGCATATTCTAAGGTACTTGAAGGGTACAGTTCACTATGGGATCAAGTATGAGGCAGATCAGAAGATTAACCTAGAGGGTTATATTGATTCAGATTGGGCAAGAAGTTCCATCGATAGGAATAGCACTCCAGGATGCTGCTTCAATATGGGATCAGGTGTGATCTCTTGGTTTAGGAGGAAGCAATCTTGTGTGGCACTGAGTATAGCTGAAGCAGAGTATGTTGCAGCTTGTTCAACTAGTTGTGAGGTAGTATGGTTGAGGAAGCTACTATCTAATTTATTTGATCTCCAGATGGATGCTACTTGTATATATTATGACAATCAGATTTGTGTGAAGTTGTCAAAGAACCCTGTGTTCCATGACAAGTCGAAGCATATCGAGATCAAGTATCACTATATCAGGGATATGGTGCAGAGAGGAGCAGTGAAGCTCCAGTATGTTGTGACGGAGGAACAGATAGCTGATGTATTGATGAAGCCATTGGCTAGAGTGAAGTTTGAGTACTTCAGGGAGAATATTGGTGTTCTCCAGATTGAGCTTCCCTCCAAGGGGAAATGATGAGACTGAGAGCCATTTTGACATGGTGAGAGGATTAAGTTCCTTTGGCATGGTCAGATGTAAGGGCTGAGCCATTCTATCATGGTGAGAGGATTTGGTTCCTTCCATGTCAGATATGAGTCCTAAGCCATTCTGATGTGACTGTAGGATGGGTCCCTACATGATCAGATGTAAGGGCTAAATTCCATTCTTAGAATGGAGGCACCTGGTCAGTTACTAGGAAAACTCAGTTTGGGATTGAGGTTCGTTCTGATATGACTGTAGGATGTAGTCTTACATGATCATATGTGAGCACATGGCCATTCTGATGTGATTGAGGGAGGTGTTCCCACTTGATTAGATATAAGGGCTGATGCCATTATCTAGGAGAATGGAGGCACCTGGTCAGTTACCAGGAATCCTCAGTCTGGGACTAAGAGCCTTTTCGATGCAGTGCTTTCGAGCATGGTCGACTATAAGTGTTGATCCCTTCCGTTGTGGTGTTTTCGAACATGGTCAGATGTAAGTGCAGAGCCTTTTCAATGCGGTGTGTTTGCACATGGTTGGATATAAGTGTTGATCCATTCTGGCGCGATGTGTTTACACATGGTCAGATGTGAGTGTTGGGCCTTTCTGAAAAGATGAGGTCAGATGTGAGTGTTGGGTGTGCCTTTCTAACAAGATGAGGTCAGATGTAAGAGCTGGGCGGGACATTCTGACTTAGGGTCATATATAAGCGCTGATGAAGACCTACATGAAGGGTAAGCCTACAACTAGCATGAAAAAGGGTTGGCTCTGTAGAACTTCCTGTGACGAGAAGAATCAAGAGATAGCACCAATGATGTGATGATGATATAGATCAAGTGATGATCCAGATGTGATGAGGATCCAAAATTGATGATGATCTAGACCAAATGATGATCCAGATGTGATGATGACACAGTGATGATGATCCAGTAGTGATGATCCAGTAGTCATGATAATACAGATCCCGTGATGAAGAAGACTTGAAGAAGAAGATGACTTGAAGACGAAGAAGACGAAGAAGACCTGAAGACGATGATGACTTAAAGACGAAGAATACTTGAAGATGAAGACAACTCAAAGATAAAGACAACTTGAAGATGACGATGCTGAGATGATCCAGTCCATACAAAAAAGAAGACCAGTGCTGAAAATTGTGTCGAAAGAATACCTTCCTAGTTAAGAGGGAGTGTTGATGTAATTGTAACTTCGGAATGTATTCACCTATGTATCTTATGTCTTGTAACCCGATGTTTATTCCGAGATGTGTCTGTAATGTATTTGAGTCATGTCACACCCCGATGTTCTGATCAGGAGGATCTATAATTTAAACAAGTCATGTCAAGTCATTGTGGGTAACCCTCCTATTGTTCAAGGGTTAAGGTCCCCGCAGTTTCGGGGCACTATGGTTATTAGACTCACCTAGTGAATTCGGCCCTAGTTGGGTTTAGTCAAGTCAAGAATTAGTATAAATAGAGATCTAGCCTCTCTATTTATCACACACCCACTCACACTCAGTTGTAGCGCATAGCTGAGGAAGAAGAAGACATTAGGGCTAGGAAGAAAGAGGCTGTTGCTATCAGGAGATCATCTTACTGTTTTGGGGTTTTACTTTATGTGTTGATTCTATCTCTAAGGAAGTTGCGGGGTTTTCTCCATTTATGGTTTCCCCGAGGAAAAACACTGTGTTCATTGTTTCTTGTGTTTGATTATTGTGCTTGTTATTCTCTCAATTAAAGATCCTAATAATGCTAGCTTAATGTTAAAAATCTAACAGTTGGGAGGGTGTTGCAGTATTGAATCGTCATGATGATTGCGACTAGCATAAGGAAGAACCCCGCTCTAGAGAACAAGCAACTTAACCTCATTTTATTGTTGTAATGATGGTGACAACTATGATTAGAATGATGAATCAAATGATTTGGATGGTGTCACTTCATGACAATGTTCTCATGATGATGTATCTTATGTAAAAAAATACTTGATTTTGTCAAACACAACAATGTTGTCATAATGACGAGTCTTTTGTAAAATAGGACTTAAGTTTCTCTACAAGTGGTTTCTCTAGAGCAGTGGATTTGATCACTAGGGATAAGCCTAATGGATCTCGACATGGTTGAGTCCCGATGAAATCTATGTGATAGGAACTAAAAGAAATTTATATCCATAAGGGCCAAGAGATATTTTTTCAAATATTAAAATGGACCCTTGAAAGGATCCTTGGCCTTAGAATAGGGATAGGAAAACATCAAGAGGAAATAACACTAGGTATGGGTCTTAGGGCCATAAACCTTATCAATGGAAGAAACCTATATCAAGAACATATCACAGACCACCACATAGGGCCTCTGAAGTGCATCCTTAGTGTAAGAGTGAATATATCCTAGTGTCATTAGGAGGTTTTAATAACTAGACATCACTCTCAATGACCTTGACATGTTTGAGGGAGGAAAGTTAGACCTTTGGACCTAATGGAATATTTTTTCTATCCATGGGCAAGAACAACACCTTAAACCACTACACATAACTTGTTGGGGATATAATTTACCTCTTTATGGGAACATACAAAAAACAATAGGTGGTTTTGAGTAGTATGTATAGGTATCAGGGTAATATCACAATGAAAAAGATAAAAATGATGATCAAAATACCATTTTTGCCCTCCCAATGGTATAATTGTATTTTGAATGAGGATGTGCATGCCACTAGGATATTTTTAGGATTAGGTGGCCTTCAACATGGTTGGGTGAAGAAAATTATGGATTTAATTCTAAATTAATCTATTAGGCATCCATGGCCATGATCAACACTTTGTGCCAACAAACATGACCTCTTGATTAGTGTATCCTTACCTCTAAGTGGGAATATTCAATGTTATTAGGAAGTGTTTGATACTAAGTATGATACTTTAGGCTTGGATATGGTTTAGGAGGAAACCTAGGCTTTATTCCCTAAAAGAAACATTAAGCATCCAAGTCAAAAAAAGACACTTAATCCACAACACATGACATCTTGAGCATATATCCTATACTTACATTAAGGATATTGGTAGTATTAAAATGTTTGAGTAGTAGGTATGGGTATATGGTCATGGACTTGATTGGGTTGAAAACATAGACTTTCACTACAACAAAACATGCAATCAGTGTTGGAATTTAGTATATTTTAGTTCACGAATTGGCCACTTTTGTCAGTCCCAAACTCGGTGCCACAATGCATGTTCACTTCGGCACTGGAAATAGTGTCAGATGTAATGCCTAGTAAAACGTCAGATATAGCACCCAATGTAATTCATAGTCAAATGCCGGGTATAGCACCAGAAATGTGGCGTCTAAAACAACACCATATTTTGATCCTAGATTAGCTCCTACTTTAGCACCTAAAATGGCACAGCAAATAACACCTAAGATGGCTTCCAATTTTGCTTCCATTTTGATGTCTAGTTTTTCTCCTAGTCGTGCCCCTTGTTTTTCTTCTAATATTGCTCCTAGTCGTGTTTCCTAATTTGCTTCTAGTATTGATTTTTTTTTTGCTTCTAATATTACTCATAGTATTGCTTCTAGTATTGCTTCTAGTCATGATTCTTGTTTTGCTTCTAGTAATGCATCGAAAATAGCTTGTTTTTTGTATTCCTAAATGACACCAAGTTTTGCTTTCATTATGACGTCCCTTGTTGCTTCCATTTTTTCTTTTATCTTTGCTTCTAGTTTTGCTTCCATTTAAGTTTCTTCTAGATTTGATTCCATTTTTGCTTCTAGGTTTGCTTCCCATTTTGCTTCAAGTGTGGCTTATGATTTGGATTCCAGTTTTGATTCCCTTTTTACTTCTTGATTTGCTTCAAGTTTTGTTTCTAATTTTGCTTCCAATTTTGCTCCCACTTTTTCTTATGGTTTTGCATCAAGTTTTGCTTCTGATTTTTCTTTTAGTTTTATATCTTATGTTGATTCTATTATGACATCTTTTGTTGCTTCTAAAATTGCTTCCATTATCACTTCTTTGTTTTCTACCTGAATTGCTTATGTTTTTGCTTCCTATGTAGCTCTGGTTTCTATCTAGTTTGTCTTCTATTGCTGGTTTCACTTTTGCTTCCAACGATGCTTCTTGTTTTGATTCGACTTATTAATTTAATAATTTTCATTTCAATTTTATTAGTTAAATAAATCATGCATCTTAAATAATTGATATAATTATAGATTAAGTAATATTGCATTTGAAATATTTTATAAGATAACATTTATAAACAATTTTTAAGGAAACGAACATCCATACAAACTAACAATGTCATTATACTTATTAAATCTTCATCAAAATCAAATATACAACAACCAATATATATAAAATAACATGATCATCTTTTATAATTAAAACAAGTGAGCCAAATATCTATAGTTTAATTGAATTTGTAAACATCTATCATCGACAGTAAATTAAAATGATCGTCATACATTATAAATATCCATCCAAAAATTGCCAATCGCTTCCAATATCTATGTGTGTGTGTGTGTGTGTGTGTCAATATTGATAATATCATCATCATATATAACTAAAACAAGTGAAATTCAAATATGCTAGTATATCAATAACATGTCAAAATGATACATGTCCAATAGTTGACATAAGTCAAAATGATACATTCCAAAATGACAGGTCAAAATCATAAATGATGTAAATCAAATTGATACGTGTCAATATGATACAAGTCAAGATGATACATGTCCAAATGATACAATTCAAAATGATACATGTGAAAATGATACAACTCAATATTATCAACAATGGTCCATGTTGCAATCTATATGATCACATATGTCATTGGTTACTACCAACAACGTCCTTGTCATCGTCATCAACATCGTGATCATCATCATCATCATCATCCGCCTCGGTATCTCCTATATCATCTTCATCATCATCATATCCCACGTTGGTACTAGATATAACATAATATGGATCTATATCAATATCTGGCTCAACAAGATCTTCTTGAAGACCCGTGTTTTGAAAAAAGAACATTAAAAATGAAATTTTTTATTTATTTCATGCAATAATTAAATTTTATGTTATATTTATAATATTACAACATATGAAACAAAACCATAATCATATTACATCAATATCAAAGTGCACATACCATAATAAAACTTCAAATAAGTTATAACTAAAATGTCATTACAATGATGTAAAACATCCAATAATTCTAACAAACGTTAGCAATTATTATTAAAAACTAAATTGTTATACAATTTAACTATCAACTATAAATTATAGAAACTTGATTTCATTTGTGTGGTGGATAACTTCTAAATCTCATCTGAAGTCATCTAAGTATCCCGTCTCTTCCATTTAGATCCATTCTCACCAAGTGGGTTTACTAAGGTGGTCCTCCTACCTCCTCAAAAATGATGCATAACTAGCCCTAAGTCCTCTAGTCAATCTGTGAATAGTTCAACCCCATACTCTCTACAATCATCCCTCTTTGATCCCCAGTATGATGGATTCCTCAACATACATAGCTCCCTTTGGCCATAATTGTATTGAGTGTCCTTTGAACTCAATTGTATAACCTTGATCCTCCAAGGCTGAAACTGAGAGTACATTCTGATGCAGCGGTGCAATTTTCTGCTTCCATGTAAGTTTTCTAGAAGATAGGGTTAGTTGTCGATTTTTGTAATATGTTTCATAGATAGGGATGGTTTGAATGTAATAAGGACAATTTTCCACAAATGCCCTTGAATCTTGTATGGGGTTGCTCGAGGATAGGTTAGTTACATATTTTCTTTCTCAGGAATTCAGATCCTCATGTTGTGGATCTCACAGGTTTGATATGGATCTATTTAAAGATCAAATGTAATAATCAGACACATGAATGAATGTGTCTGTAAGGATATAGGAGTAGGAGTATGAGTGAGCTATCGAAATATTGAGTGTATGTAATAGTGGTTAATGGAATGAATAACATAGTCTTAAAACTCTGCATAATTGTCACTACCTGATGTCTTATTTTCATAACCATACATATGCTTAGTTCGTCATGTAGATGAATGTTTAAGAATGTTTAAATGATCCCGAAGAAGGAGATGTGTATAAACAAATAGAATATTGATCGCTCATGAATCAATTTGACTGTCACAGTTTGAATTGAAATCTGTGAATTCCAGTAGATCGACGGTTGTGGATGAACTCCGCAAGAGAAAAGTCAAGATCTACAAAGTTAAGGTGAGATCCGCATATGATCTCAGATCAACAGTCAAGAAGGAGCCCATAAGAAATTGATGGCTCAGAAGAATTGCGAAAAAGGAAGTTGCAGGAAGAAAGTTGCGAAATCCCATCTTAAAAAAGTGGGAAGGTGTATCCGCAATCCGCAATGCGAGGGGAAAGGACCGTTGTGGCCGCATAATTGTGGAAGTCCATTTTTGAATTTGGGAATTGCATACCCACATTCCGCAATACCCAATTGCAAAAAGGAGCTTGCGGAAAGACAGTTGTGGAAATTAAGTTGTGGAACCAATCTTGCAGAGAACTCAATTGTGGAATTGACTTGCGTAAACTCAAGCTTGTAGAAAGTTGATTGCAGAAGAAGAATTGTGGAATCCTTGTTGCAGAATGATATTTTAATCAACACTTCAGCCTGTAGAAGAAGACTTTAGGTCTGCTATCTTTCACCTGCCATCAGTTTTGGTATCATAGCTGTCTAAATATGTCACCAAGACAAGGACAAATGTGGAGTCCTTGTAGGACGTGGTCGAGGAAGATAAGATGTGGAGACAGATACACAAAGGGAATTAAGAGAACTCCAAGCTAGGATGGAAGCTATGGAGAAAAATAATTTAGAGAATACAAACACCAGTGATGAAGAAGAATCCTCTGAAGATGAGCGAGAGGAAGTTACTGAAGAAATAAAAGTATTGAAGACGCTAATGAAATCCAGTAACAAACCAAGATTTGAAGTCCCCATGTATGAAGGTAATCTTAATGTTGATAAACTCATGGACTGGATCAATGATTTAAACAAGTAGTTTGACTTTGAAGAAGTTGAAGATAAAAAGAAGGTGAGATAGGCAGTGACTAGACTGAAAGGACATGCAACTATATGGTGGGATGAACTTCAGATCCATAGAGAAAGAAGAGGTAAGTCCAAAATAAAATATTGGGATAAAATGTTATATAAAATTAAAATTCAATTTATGCCTAAGGATTATCAGTTGACTCTCATTAGATAGCTACATAATTTTAGAAAAAAGGGTATGACTATTAAAGAATATACAGAAGAATTCTTTAAGTTGATTATTAGAGATGGAAAAACACCAGGAGACGTAGAAAGAGTAGCTAGATATATAAATGGATTGGGATATAAGATACAAGATGAAATCATCCTGTTGAATTTGAAAACTATTGAAGATGCTTATCAAGAAGCCTCAAGGGTAGAACAAATACTATTAAGAAAACATAACCAAAAGAGCAGAGGGAGAAATACAAAAAGAGGGAGAGGATTCCCAAACAAAGGAGGTAGGACTCCTAAATATGAGGCAGAAGGTTCTAGTGTCCAGGTAACCCAAAGAGGAGGATTCAAAGGAGGCAGAGGAAGAGGAAAAAATAGAGATGTGAAATGCTATACATGTGGAGAAATTAGACACGTGACATGGGAGTTCCCAAGGAATACACTTTCATCTCATAGGAATGCAAACATTGTTGAGGCTCGTGAGGATTCTAGTGAAGAAGCATAGGTGAATAATTCTCTTGAGGAAGGAGAATCTCTTATGTTGAAGAGAGTTTTAGTAAAGATAGAGAAGAAAGTGCATGAACCAACCCAAAGAAAGAATCTGTTCAGGACTAAATGTAATTCACAAGGGAAGTGTTGTAAGATGGTTATTGACAATGGTAGTACATATAATTTGGTCTCCATTGATATGGTAGAGAAGTATGGATTAGAGAGGATGAAACATCCAACTCCTTACAAAGTGTCCCGGTTGCAGAAAGGACATCAGCTCTTGCTGAATGAGCAGTGCAAAGTGGTTTTTCAAATTGGTACTTATAAAGATGTGGTATTATGTGATATAATTCCTATGGATACATTCCATATACTCTTAGGGAGGCCATGGAAATATGACAGAAACATTGTTTATGATAGAATAAAGAAAACTTATTCTCTAGAAAATGATGGAAAAAGACATACATTGTCATCATTGGAGGATGAAGTAGTTCCAGAAGGTTTAGGGTTGAATATTTTGTTGATGACTGGGAAAGAACTATTACAAGAGGTCAAGAAGAAGGATGAGCTACATTTTTCTCTTGTTGGCAAACCAAAGGTAATATTAACTTCTACAACTTTAGATGATTTTCCTATTGAAGTTAGAGCCTTGCTTGATGAATATGTTGATGTTATTGTGGATGAGATACCAAATGCTTTACCTCCTATGACAAGTATTAGTCATCACATTGACTTAATACCTGGTGCAAGTTTACTTAATAAGGCAGGATGTAGACTAACTCCTCAAGAGAATGAAGAGATCAAACAGCAGGTACAGGAGCTGTTAGATAAAGGTTTGGTGAAAGAAAGTTTGAGTCCTTGTCTAGTACCTGTTATGCTTATCCCAAAGAAGGATGGTGGATGGTGAATGTGCACTGACTCTTGCAATTGCATTTTCAGCTCTAGCAATTCTGGTGTACTCACTTTGTAAGGTGTCTTAGACACCGATGCAAATCCTTGCACAAGATCAAATATGAAATCAATATCCATTTCAGATGAAGTCCTAGAACTTCATCGAGAAACAAATCCACGAATTATTGTAAGACTCAATGGTCCTCCAGTTTGGAAACTTCAATTTATGTTTTATCTAATACATGGGATGTGTACAGTTGACAAACGCTTCTAAATAACTTATTCATTTGTAAGGCTCAAATTTGTCTAATAGAAACCACCTTTTGAATTCCCTTTATTGTCTTGGATTTTCTTCTTGTTGTACTTCCACACCTTATGGAATTACGACTTGGATTTATTTTGATTGTAACAATACTTGGCCTTCCTTGCGATTTCATCAAGAATTTGAGGTTCATAAAACTCAATTTTGTCCTTTTAGGCATGAGGTAGTCCACTTAGGAAATGCTAAATTTTGACTTTATCATCTCTAATATACTTAACACACCTCAATAACTCCAAGAATTTTTTAGCAGATTCATCCATGGTCATTTATCCCAATTTCAACTGAGTCATGGAACTCTTTGATTTTTTCATCATAGTAACTATCAGAGACGTACTTTTGCTTGAAGTTCTTTTTGAATTTATTCCACATAATCTTTATTTCATTGAGTTTATTTACGTGCCTATGGTGATCCCACCATATAGATGCTCTCCCATTCAAATTAAATATCACCACTCTTTCCTTCATGCTTCCAGAGTAGAAATGCACTTGGAAAATACTTCATCATCCCAAGAATCAAAGCCTCAACTTCTTGACCATATTTTACTTCACCATTAGAAGTAGGAGGTTTGGCCTTCTAAAATTCTCCATGCGAATTGTTTTTAAAATTACTCTTATTCTTATTCATATGAGATGAAGAAATTGAATCTTTTTCAAAGTATTTAAAGGTATATGACTCACTATAAAGATAATTATGGAGTATTTATACTATCTCAAAAGGTCCTTCTTGAGCTATGGGACCTCTTATGAGAATTCCACCTTGAGCTAACCCCACTCTTTTCCTCATTTCCTGAGTGTTTCCCACGATGATTATTCATTTAAATGTCTATTAATATTTGGATCATGGATACATTCAATTGGTTGTGTTATTCCTGAGATGCAATCAACCTCTCATTATTTACTCAACAACTTTGTTGTTCCACTCTTAAACTTCTCATGGTTTCTGCAATTTTGGGGGGAGTTACTTGATTTCAATGACCATTGTATTATGTATCTACATTATCAACATGTATGTTTCCTCCCATGGAATTCGTTTCAACTTCATAAGGAACTTGTGAATCATCCATGATGATAGTTTTCTTTTTCCAACCAAGACCAAAGGATTTCCCAAATTGCACTATACTGAACGATGACCCTTAGTTGTCCTTGATATGATATTGTATCTACAAAAGTGTTCATATGAGTACACATGTTAACCCCATTACATTCTTAGAAAATCATAAAATTAATTTCCATGTATTCTATAAAGTACCCATATTAAATTGTTTGTCAAATCCAAGCTACAAACACTTTTCTATTCATTTCTAGAAACATTGAAAACACTCTTTCAAAATATGATTTTGCATATTTGTTCTCCTATGGATAATATTTCTAATGAATATAGCCATGTTCTCTTATGATTTCAGAGCTAAAAGTTACCGCCCTTAAAACTTTCCATATAAGTACACTTATTAGCTCCATTACATTCTTAGAAAATCAGAAATAAATTTCCATGCATTTTGGAAAGTACCCATATTGACATTTTTTGTCAAATCCAAGCTACAAACATTTTTCTATTCATTTTCTGGAAACATTTAAAACACCCTTTCAAAATGTGACTATGCATATTTGTTCCCCTGAGGATAAGATTTCCAATGGTCATAACCATGCTCTTTTATGATTTCACAACGAAAAGTTACAAACCTTTCAAAATTGCCAATTGTTCCGAATTATGCACTTTTCCAGTAGTTTCATTTAGCTAAAGAAGCCAACTTCAACCACCTATAGAAGAAGAAAATATAGGGAGGACTAGAATTTTTTTCTATCAAGTGTTGATAATACTCATGACAAGGATTACCAAAAAACTTTCATATATTTGATTCGATGCTCCGAACTTTTTTTTAATAACTAAAACCCATACTCTTATGTGACATATATACTGCTGATGTGGCATGATATATGGACACCCATGTGGCATTAGGATCCTACATCCCCTCACTAGGTGTGTCCATGTCATATTTCATCAACAAAAATCCTCCAAGTCACTATGATCATTTTTCCAAATGCCCCACATGGAAGGAACTTACCTCATCATCGTACTCAACATATTTCCTTCCTGCATCTTGCAAAATCATTGTAGATCAGAGGAAAAAAAAACCCTACATTGACTCATTTCTTCCACACTTTGCGTTCTGCATGTGGAAAAAACCACCTTCAAGACTTACTCTTGCATTGACTCACCTCTTCCACACTCCCCATTTTGCATGCGGAGAAAAACCCCCACAATACTTACGCTCATCTTGAGTCATCTCTCTTATGCATTGCGCATTTCACATGTAGAGAAAACCCCTTGCATGAATTACTCCCCCATTGAGTTATTTCTTTCGCACTCCGCATTTTTCACGTGGAGAAAACCTCTCGCGAGACTTACTCTCACATTGAGTCATTCTTCCACACTCTATAGTGAAGAAGTAATGATTCGACATGCAAGAAAACCTCTCACATGACATGCTCACGATGTTGCAAAAGAATCATTTAGTCCCTCCTAGGTCAATGTGAACCATGTGAATAACCCCTTGTTGGGTGCTGCCACCTATATGCTCATTATTCCATGTGGTTGATCCACATCATCACTCTGTTTCCACATGGAACTTATGGGCCCACTTCAATTTTTCCAAAATTTTCATATTTTCATAAAAAGTAAAATTTCAATTTCACAATCGGGACTTATTACAAAATTACATCTCATCTTTCCTCCATTTTGGAAATATCCCTGTCACATGTCATAATTGACCTTTTTCATTGATAACTCTACAATTTCAAAATTTTCTTAACCCAATTTACCAATCCTACTCGTAGACCACTAGATCTACCTCATGCATTTATTAAAATACCCTATAACAATTAAAACCATGCATTTTCATATAAGCAATTTCTGAACACTTCTTGTGCAAACTCTAATTTATGCTTGTAACTATGGATTTTGACCCATACAACTCCGATGCTACAACAAAAATCTTTGATACGACTCTGTCATGTCCCCATCTATTAATCCAACCATAGGAGGGGGTATTTATGAATTTCATGCTTCTAATTTCCACCCTATGGGCCATAACATGAATTCATGAACAAGAAATGTATGTGCAAATGCATAAATGTAAAAGGCAACGGAAATAAAACTCTATCCACACATACATCATGCATAAACAAGCATATTTCTCATAGGGAGATAATAATATCATTCCACATCCCTATACAAAGAGAATACGTATGTTTTAAAAAAAATATCCAAGCAACTGGTTTCGTAAGAGCGATTTTTCACCCAACTATATGTATAAACTATAGATACCACCCCAATATGGGATATGAGGCCACCATGGTGAAGGAAACACCTTCAATATTCTCTCTCTCAACCCACAACCCATTTTATCATGCTTAGTCAAACTTGTCACCTCTAAGCATTTATAGTGATCTCATTTATCCATCTCAACCATGGCTATAACAATAAACTAATAATAAATTAATATTAATTTATTATTATAGTCATGTCCTTTGGTGAAAAGGTGCAATATAGGCTTATTTAATCCCAAACAATAGTAATCATTATTCATCTCCTACATTACCTTTTATACATTTTTCTACATTATGTTCCTTCTACACCCACTTTAGTTTACCCAGGAATTGTTGCCCCTGTGAAGCATTGCAAGGAGTTTAAGCGGCATTATCGGTGAGTGAATTACTTGCTTGTTGTTTTTTTCTCTCTGTTTGGCCTGAAAGTTGGAATTCCCAAATGCGATGGAGCAGTAGGAGAGGATGCAGATTATAATCTGCTTCCCGAGCCAAGTTCATGCAATGCCATCGAGCAGGGTGACCAGGTAGATGAACCGAGCGTCGGTGGCCATTAAATTCCTGTGATACGTGGAGAGAGCCATCAAAGACAAATCATGTGCGAGGTGAACGATGGTACATGGTAGAGTGCCTTCCAAGTTGGATCGCCTTCGCCGGGGGAAGAGCTGTGTAAGTAGCCGAGAGGCAATGCCAACTGCGGCGGGTGGCATTCAATGAAGAGTCCCGCCTCCCACCATGTTCCTCCTCGAGACACCCAGATTCTCTTTATAAGCTTGGTCATAACGCCTCTAAAGGAAGGTGCATCTATACATACCTACTGAGCGGGATATTGTTGAGCAATACAAAGCCAACCCTTCAACGCCACGACCGTCAGCGGGCCTTATCAAAGTGGTAACTTTGGTACTGATGGTGGCATGATCACGAGCATGAGATCTGGGGAATAATAAAATAATTATTACATAATATGAAATTAAATAATAAAAACAAAGTTTAATATGGTTATTACAAATATTTAGAGTGAGTAGAAACATGGCATAAAGTCGAGAATAAAAAAATAAGAAATTAAAATAAATATATAATAAATAAAATTAAAATAATATGAATAATTTGTGTATTTAAAGATGATCCAATATAATTTATATATTATATAAAGATGTATAATTTATTTATATATTCTATAAAGATGTATAATTTGTTTGCTTAATTTTTTTTAAATATTTAAAATATGTTTAAAAATAAATAATAAAGAAATTAAATACTAAAAAGTCAAATTAAAAAAATATTTTCTACTATTTATTTAATTCTCAATTAAATAAATAAATCTACATTTAATGATAGGTTTATTCTTGTAAATTTTAGCAAAAGTTTACAAGTTACGTGTACACATAAAATAATTTAGTGATAAATGTATATTTTTGGAAAAAAAATATGTTAACATAATTTACACAAAATGCATTCGGGTGCACTTTTTTTTTTAATTTATGACGGAAATTATGTATTTTTTTTAATATACTATTTTGAAGAGCACACATTGATCTAGGGCGTATATATTTTTTCCAAAAAAAAATGTATACTTTTTTATGTTGTTTATTTATCTTTGCGTTGATTCAAAGTTGTGGACATGGTTTTGTATCTATAAGTTTCAAAAGAAAATACCAAAAAAATATCATATGAACTCATAAACATACAAATTGTATGTCAATGAATAGACAATTTGTTGATGAATCCATTGGTATGAAGTCCACTATCTAAGGTGTATCCTAGGATAGTGTTTAGGTCTAGAGAAAAGAGAAAGAATTTAAAAAAAAAGGTGCTTAAGTCTGTTTTTAAGCCCTCGTTTGAGCTAATATATCGATCAAGTGTTTGTGCACATTTTCTAAATAGATCGATTGAGGGTTAATGTGCGGTTAAGTGGAGGCTCCATCCATCTATTATCTAGATTGATATATTAGCTTGATTGCGCTTTTTAAAGGCTCAATCGAACTAATATCTTGATCGAGTTATTGTTCTCTCACTTTTCCATTCATTATTCCTTTCTTCTTTCCCTTTAATCATACATGTGAATTAAAAGGCACACATAGGTGATAAACCTATGTAATACAATTACGCCACACACTTGAATGTATCCCACCTAAGGGACACCAAAACCACTACCTTCATCCCCTTACCCCTATATCACTACACCTTTGTAACCTTAAACACCTTTTGTTAACCTACTACTCCAAAACCTCCTAACACACAACACTCTGACCCCCAAATCTAACCAATTCACCTTGTAACACACATATAAACTCAACACACTTAACAACCAGTCCAAGTAAGTGTTGGTCACCCACAAAATCATGCTAACCTTTACTATGATGGTGATCCTCACTTAAAAAAAATATAGTATGTGCATATAGGTGATGCACCCACTTTATGCACATAGGAAACACACCTTAGTGCCAATAGAAAACTAAACTAAACTAAACACTTGATCCCTAACATTAATCCCAATAACCTCAACCCCATGTATAGTTCGCATACTACCCTTGAACCCCATAACATCCCTGGCCCTTAATGTATACAAGATTTTAATGCACATAGACACCTAATGCACTTAAGAAACACACATAATCAACTAACCCAACTAAATTATGTACAAATAATCTATTAGTCAAAGTAACCAACAAACATAAACACATAACCCACATAAGAATTGAAATAAAATATTAAGGGTTAAATATAGGAATCACATGTATGTGATATACAATGCAATATGTGGCTAACATATCTAATGGTAATTTACTACACTAAACCCCTAACCCTTAAACAATTAATTTCCCTAACCTCAACCACTTAATATATATTTCACTACCTTTGGATCCATTGATATTTAAACAAGAACTTATGTCACCAACATAAGTGACACACATATGTTACCCACGTAAGTAAGTATAACCCACTACCCTCATATACTTGACTCGCCCAAAAATCACTAATCTTTGTAATGTAAATACCAATATATATTTTACCCACTTATCCTCAAACCCCTTTGTAGTCAGGGTTGCTAATTTTTTTGTTCATCTTATTTTGCAAATTGTTAAATGCAGTTGGCATATCATATGTCGAACAACTGATAACAATTTACAGTATAAGAGTCAATTGAAGAATAATAATATTATCCCTGATGAGATAATTAGGAGTTCTCTCTATGGTGGATTCCATGGTTTGTCAACATTTCGAGGCAACTCATGCGGCTCTTCATCAAGACAAAGATGATTGCCGAGATAAGAAAGGAGAAAACTCTTCCATAAATACTCATCATGTATCATTTTAATGGTGGCATCGGACCCAATAATCATGTTTTGAGGGTCAAGCCATCATCTCTATTGATGCAATTAAGTTTCTTAGTAATTTCAATTGCTTCTCTAATTTGCATTTTGGACCAATGATCAATTTGTGCCAAAAATTTTGCTTCTTCAATTAAGATGTATTGTTTACTATTTTGGACATGTTCCGCAAAGGTTGATCCATTGTGCTTTGTATGTATGGTAAGGAAACCTTATGTGCATCACCATTCTTATCTTATACCTTCATCTTCTACCTTCTTCTTTATTGAATGTTTTTTCAATCTCTGGTTCACAATAATCATTTCTATGAAAAATGATATAAAGGTTTTCTTTTTCTTGTTGATTGTGCTCATCATCTAAGATTCGTATTTCCCTTGTGATGAAGGTGTTGAGAACCCCTATTTTTTGTCCTGACTAATGACATGCATATTCATGTAAGTATTGATCAGTATGAATCATTTTTCTATAAACCCCATGTGCAATAGTGTCTACCACCTTTATCGCTTCATTAATGGGGATCATCGTATAAATGGAAACAACGTCAAAGCTAGAAATTATTTCATGTTTCTCAATATTATCTTTCTAATATGAGATGAATCCTTGATCTCGATCTATAGTCTAAGACTCCATTTGAAGAAAATTAATTTTATGTGTCTAATATGATATCAATCATTTCCCAACCAAGGGGAGTTGTAATTGTAAATGTTGATTGTAAATTGTAAATTGTAACTCTAATCGTTATTGCTAATTGTAATTGACATCACAAATTGTAATTCCCTATTATAAAATTAGTCATTTGTAAATCTAATTATCTTTTTCTTAAATTGTAATTGTACAATTGTGAGTTGGTAAATTGTAATTGACATCATGCATTGTAAACACGAACATAATATAAATAGCATACATGAACATAATATAAATAACATTTATACACTCGTCGACATAAACATAAATAACATACACTCATCAACATAGATATAAGATAAAGTTAACATACATGTGCATAAACATAAACATAAATAACATGTACACACATCCACATAAACATAAGCTTAAGATAAGTAACTCATGTCAACATAAACATAAGACATCATATATCCACGAAGAAAAATTATGATATGAAATAATCCATTAAGTTTATAAAAAAGTACATATGTGGACATAACAATAAAAATAGTGCACAACATGAACAACTGTCATCCAATATGGGGACCAGTCCCTTGATGTACAATGTGGTTATCCCCACCGCTAGTACCTCCTACACCATTCCCTTGTTGTGGGATGACATGCGATCGAAAAGGTTGTCTTGAGACTCAAACTACAAAAATTAAAATTTTGAACTCTAGAAGTTCATTCTAGATTTAAATAATACTTACATTTATAAAGAGATATTTTTAACATTTTAAGTGGATGGATCAACTTACCTGGATCAACCCATGGTGATATTTTCCAAATCTTCATGTGTGGCATCTCTAAGAAAATACTAAGTCAATGGGCCCTCAGCAAGATGATGTTGAATCAACCTTTCACATTCCTCTATGAACATCACTAGAGCATCGATTCCCAACTATACATGAGCCTGCACATGGTGGCATCCTGCATGTAAGCACTAAAAGAATAATAAATGAACATTACAAATTAAACATCAACTTAAATTCTATATTGCATTGAAACATAAGTTGTAGTACATCATCGACTAGTGCTCAATGATCAGAATCCAAAGGAGACTACAACATCCCCTGGTCCTCTGTAATTCCCTTGACTCTAGTGCCTAGTACAATCTGAACACGAGGCAAGACAAAAGTTAAGATAAAATAATTGCAAGTATATGCATGTATGTAGCTTACAAGGTTGGGATGAAGGAACTAGCATACGTACTATGGGGATACCATCGAGGGAAATTGTTTCCTAGCCAACCAATAGAGAAGAGGAATGGAGTGAATCCATAAAGTTGATCCTCTGCATGGAGAAACAAAAAACAAATTAGTATTACTCAATTGATTCTTTTATATGTGCATGTATTAAAGATGATTATTTAACATGTACAATAAAAAAAGTTAAGTACAAAAATATACCTATTATGTCAACAACGAAATGTATATCTCATATAGATGAAAGTACGAGTCTCGGGCATGTATAAAACATGACACTAGAGACTCATGGTCAAGGAACTGGATATTCAATTCTTCCACCCACAATGAATCATTTTATGTAGATCCAAGCAGTGTTCTGGACCTATCCTCATGCATGGAAATGGTAGTGCTCCCAATGCAGTGTGCATGGAATATGCCACCAAAGAATGTGTCTCAATTCCAACATGTGATGGTTTGGATATGTCCTTAAGTCATATAAGCATCCAACTAGGGACAATGAATAATTTAGGAGGGGGTACCTGATTGACAACATAGAATGGAGACATTGTACTAATGTAATCGGGATGCACGTGTAAGATTAAATCTACATAAATACATTTAGAAAAGTACAAGGATACCTGGTCATGACGGGGGAGCATTCCCCATGCTCCAATAAACTTATCATAAATATGAGGCATAATAGACTCAAACCTGAACTCCCGTAGTCAGAGGAATTGTCTAGTAGTGCGATCAGGAGGGATGCCAAAGAAAGTTCCCTAAACATCGTTTCCCCTTGGTGTGACTTTCACTACCTCCCGTTTATTAGGACCCAATACCCAATCCCTCCTCCTTTGGAAAGAATCCTTGTATATGTCACTTAAAGGCCCCACCTTCTAGTGGATGTCCAACAACCCATCGACTGCATCGATAATCATGGACATTTACCGTATTGATGGGAAGTTAGGGCACATGGACTGTAGCTAGTGGCACAACCAATCATTCTAAGATATGATCTCCTCAATCATGATCCTGGTTATCTCATCCTCCCAAATATCATTAGAACCAGGATCAACACTTGGCAAATAGATTTTAGTCAAAGTAGAAAACACAGATACAAAATTTATAGATACTAATAGATTCAAAAAATAAATAAATATGAATTTAATGTACTTGCATTATCATGCACCTCCTCGATGTGCTCTAAGGGTATCAATGGGTCATGTCCATCATGTGAGGCACTAGACACCATGATTCTAGATGGATTCTCACCAGACAGACTGGTTGGATGTGTGCTTAGACACAAACAACAATAAATAATTAAACACTTCTACATGCATACAATAATTTTTACTTCTATATGTAATTCAATTAAGACAATGATACAATATGTAAACAATTTTCATACGAGTATGCTCACCATGTTGGGAGGATGTTGCAGTATTGAATCGTCATGATGATTGCGACTAGCATAAGGAAGAACCCTGCTCTAGAGAACAAGAAACTTAACCTCATGCGATTGTTGTAATGATGGTGACAACTATGATGAGAATGATGAAGCAAATGATTTGGATGGTGTCACTTCATGACAATGTTGTCATGATGATGTATCTTATGTAAAAAAAGACTTGATTTTGTCAAACACAACAATGTTGTCATAATGACGAGTCTTCTGTAAAATAGGACTTAAGTTTCTCTACAAGTGGTTGCTGTGGAGCAATGGATTTGATCACTAGGGATAAGCCTAATGGATCTCGACATGGTTGAGTCCTGATGAAATCTATGTCATAGGAACTGAAAGAAGTTTATATCCATAAGGGCCAAGAGATATGTGTTCAACTATTAAAATGGCCCCTTGAAAGGATCCTTGGCCTTAGAATAGGGATAGGAAAACAATCAAGAGGAAATAACACTAGGTATGGGTCTTAGGGCCATAAACCTTATCAATGGAAGAAACCTAGATCAAGAAAATATCATAGACCACCACATAGGGCCTCTTAAGTGCATCCTTAGTGTAACAGTGAATATATCCTAGTGCCATTAGGAGGTTTTAATAACTAGACATCACTCTCAATGACCTTGACATGTTTGAGGGAGGAAAGCTAGACCTTTGGACCTAATGGAATATTTTTTCTATCCATGGGCAAGAAAAACACCTTGAACCACTACACATAACTTGTTGGGGATATCATTTACCTCTTTATGGGAACATACAAAAAACAATAGGTGGTTTTGAGTAGTATGTATAGGTATCAGGGTAATATCACAAGGAAAAAGATAAAAACGATGATCAAAATACCATTATTTACCTCCCGATGGTATAATTATATTTTGAATGAGGACATGCATGCCACTAGGATATTTTTAGGATTAGGTGGCCTTCAACATGGTTGGGTGAGGAAAATTATGGATTTAATTCTAAATTAATCTATTAGGCATCCATGGCCATGAACAACACTTTGTGCCAACAAACATGACCTCTTGATCAATGTATCCTTACCTCTGAGTGGGAATATTGGTGTTATTAGGAAGTGTTTGATACTAAGTATGATACTTTAGGGTTGGATATGGTTTAGGAGGAAACCTAGGATTTATTTCCTAAAAGAATCATTAAGCATCCAAGTTAAAAAAAGACACTTAATCCACAACACATGACATCTTAATCATATATCCTTCGCTTACATTAAGGATATTGGTAGTATTAAAAGGTTTGAGTAGTAGGTATGGGTATATGGTCGTGGACTTGATTGGGTTGAAAACATAGACTTTCACTACAACAAAACATGCAATCAGTGCTGGAATTTAGTATATTTTAGTTCACGAATTGGGCACTTTCTCAGTGCCAAACTCGGTGCCACAGTGCATGTTCACTTCGGCACTGGAATAGTGCCGGATGTAATGCCTAGTAAAATGTCGGATATAGCACCCAATGTAATTCCTAGTAAAACACTGGATATAGCACCAGAAATGTGGCGTCTAAAACAACACCATATTTTGAGCCTGGATTAGCTCCTACTTTAGCGCCTAAAATGGCACAGCAAATAACACCTAAGATGGCTTCCAATTTTGCTTCCATTTTGATGTCTAGTTTTTCTCCTAGTCGTGCTCCTTGTTTTGTTTCTAATATTGCTCTTAGTCATGTTTCTTGATTTGCTTCTAGTATTGATTTTTGTTTTGCTTCTAATATTGCTCATAGTATTGCTTCTAGTATTGCTTCTAGTCATGATTCTTGTTTTGCTTATAGTAATGCATCGAAAATAGCTTGTTTTTTGTATTCCTAAATGACAACAAGTTTTTCTTTTATTATGACGTCCCTTGTTGCTTCCATTTTTTCTTTTATCTTTGCTTCTAGTTTTGCTTCCATTTAAGTTTCTTCTAGCTTTGATTCTAGTTTTGTTTCTAGCTTTGCTTCCGATTTTGCTTCAGCTGTGGCTTATGATTTGGATTCCATTTTTTATTCCCTTTTTACTTCTTGATTTGCTTCAAGTTTTGTTTCTAATTTTGCTTCCAATTTTGCTCTCACTTTTTCTTATGGTTTTGCATCAAGTTTTGCTTCTGGTTTTTCTTTCAATTTTATATCTTATGTTGCTTCTATTATGACATCTTTTGTTGCTTCTAAATTGCTTCCATTATTACTTCTTTGTTTTCTACCTGAATTGCTTATGTTTTTGCTTCCCGTGTAGCGCCAAGTTTTCCTTCCAATATTGTTTCTGGTTTCTATCTAGTTTGTCTTCCATTGCTGGTTTCACTTTTGCTTCCAACAATGCTTCTTGTTTTGCTTCGACTTATTAATTTAATAATTTTCATTTCAATTTTATTAGTTAAATATGTCATGCATCTTAAATAATTTATATGATTATAGAGTAAGTAATATTGCATTTGAAATATTTTATAAGATAACATTTATAAACAATTTTTAAGGAAACAAACATCCATACAAACTAACAATGTCATTATACTTATTAAATCTCCATCAAAATAAGATGTAAATCAAACTGATACATGCCAATATGATACAAGTCAAGATGATAAATGTCCAAATGATACAAGTCAAAATGATACATGTGAAAATGATACAACTCAATATCATCAACAACAGTCCATGATGCAATCTATATGATCACATATGTCATTGGCTACTACAAACAACATCCTTGTCGTCATCATCAACGTCGTGATCATCATCATCATCATCATCCGCCTCGGTATCTCCTGTATCATCCTCATCATCATCATATCCCACGTTGGTACTAGATCTAACATAATATGGATCTATATCAATATCTAGCTCAACAAGATCTTCTTGAAGACCCATGTTTTGAAAAAAGAACATTAAAAATGAAATTTTTTATTTATTTCATGCAATAATTAAATTTTATGCTATATTTATAATATTACAACATATTAAACAAAACCATAATCATATTACATCAATATCAAAGTGCACATACCATAATAAAACTTCAAATAAGTTATAACTAAGATGTCATTGCAATGATGTAAAACATCCAATAATTCTAACAAAAGTTAGCAATTATTATTAAATACTAAATTGTTATACAATTTAACTATCAATTATAAATTCTAGAAACTTGATTTCATTTGTGTTGTGGCTAACTTCTAAATCTCATCTGAAGTCATCTGAGTATCCCATCTCTTCCATTTATGTCCATTCTCACCAAGTGGGTCTACTAAGGTGGTCCTCCTACCACCTCAAAAATGATGCATAACTAGCCCTAAGTCCTCTAGTCAATCTGTGAATAGGTCAACCCCATACTCTCTACAATCATCCCTCTCTGATCCCCAGTATGATGGATTCCTCAACACACATAGCTCCCTTTGGCCATAATTGTACTGAGTGTCCTTTGAACTCAACTGTATAACCTTAATCCTCCAAGGTTGAAACTGAGAGTAAATTCTGATGCAGGAGCATCTAGTTAACATTCTTTGTTTGTTGAATAAGCAGTCGATGCAATTTTCTGCTTCCATGTAAGTTTTCTAGAAGATAGGGTTAGTTGTCAATTTTTGTAATATGTTTCATAGATAGGGATGGTTTGAATGTAATAAGGACAATTTCTCACAAATTCCCTTGAATCTTGTAAGGGGTTGCTCGAGGATAGGTTAGTTACAGATTTTCTTTCTTAGGAATTCAGATCCACATGTTGCGGATCTGGCAGGTTTGATATGTATCTATTTAAAGATCAAATGTAATAATCAGACACAGGAATGAATGTGTGTGTAACGAGATAGGAGTAGAAGTATGAGTGAGCGATCGAAAGATCGAGTGTATGTAATATTGGTTAATGGAATGAATAACATAGTCTTAATACTACGCATAATTGTCACTGCCTGATGTCTTCTTTTCATAACTAGACGTATGCTTAGTTATTCATGTAGATGAATATTCAAGAATGTTTAAATGGTCCCTAAACGAAGATGTGTATAAACGAACAGAATATTGATCACTCATGAATCAATTTGACTGTCACAGTCTGAATTGAAATCTACAAATTCCAGTAGATCGATGGTTGTGGATGAACTCCCAAAGAGAAAAGGGGAGATATGCAAAGTTAATGTGAGATCTGCATATGATCTCAGATCAACAGTCAAGAAGGAGCCCGCAAGAAATCGACGGCTTAGAAGAATTGCGAAAAAGGAAGTTGTGGGAAGAAAGTTGCAGAATCCCATCTTAGAAAAGTGGGAAGGTGTATCCGCAATCCGCAATTCGTGCGGAAAGGACTGTTGCGACCGCATAATTATGGAAGTCCATTTTTGAATTTGGGAATTTCATACCCATGATTCTGCAATCCCCAATTGCAAAAAGGAGCTTGCGAAAAGACAATTGTGGAAATTAAGTTGTGGAACCAATCTTGCAAAGAACTCAATTGTGGAATTGAGTTGCGTAAACTCAAGCTTGCAGAAAGTTGATTGCGGCAGAAGAATTGCAGAATCCTACTTGCAAAAGGAGATTTTGATCAACACTTTAGCCTGTAGAAGAATACTTTAGGTCTGCTATCTTTAACCTGTCATCAGTTTTGGTATCAAAGCTGTCTAAAGATGCCGCCAAGACAAGGACAAATGTGTGGAGTCCTTGTAGGACGTGGTCGAGGAAGATAATATGTGGAGACATATACACAAAGGGAATTAAGAGAACTCCAAGCTAGGATGGAAGCTATGGAGAGAAAGAATTCAAAGAATACAGATACCAATGATGAAGAAGAATCCTCTGAAGACAAGCGAGAGGAAGTTGCTGAAGAAGTAAAAGTATTGAAGATGCTAATGAAATCCAGTAACAGAGCAAGATTTGAAGTCCCCATGTATGAAGGTAATCTTAATGTTGATGAACTCATGGACTGGATCAATGATTTAAACAAGTATTTTGAATTTGAAGAAGTTGAAGATAAAAATAAGGTGAGATATGCAGCGACTAGACTGAAAGGACATGCAACTATATGGTGGGATGAACTTCAGATCCATAGAGAAAGAAGAGGTAAGCCCAAAATAAAATATTGGGATAAAATGTTATATAAAATTAAAATTCAATTTATGCCTAAGGATTATCAGTTGACTCTCATTAGATAGCTACATAATTTTAGAAAAAAGGTATGACTGTTAAAGAATATACAAAAGAATTCTTTAAGTTGATTATTAGAGATGGACAAACACCAGGAGACGTAGAAAGAGTAGCTAGATGTATAAATGGATTGAGATATGAGATACAAGATGAAATCATCTTGTTGAATTTGAAAACTGTTGAATATGCTTATCAAGAAGCCTCAAGGGTAGAACATATACTATTAAGAAAACATAACCAAAATAGCATAGGGAGAAATACAGCAAGAGGGAGAGGATTCCCAAACAGAGGAGGTAGGACTCCTAAATATGAGGCAGAAGTTTCTAGTATCCAAGTAACCCAAAGAGGAGGATTCTAAGGAGGTAGAGGAAGAGGAAAAAATAGAGAAGTGAAATGCTATACATGTGGAGAAATTAGACACATGTCATGGGAGTTCCCAAGGAATAAACTTACAGCTCATAGGAATGCAAACATTGTTGAGGATCATGAGGATTCTAGTGAATAGCATAGGTGACTAATCCTCTTGAGGAAGGAGAATCTCTTATGCTTAAGAGATTTTTAGTAAAGATAGAGAAGAAAGTGCATGAACCA
Organism: Pseudotsuga menziesii; assembly: GCA_001517045.1. Taxonomy (NCBI): domain Eukaryota; kingdom Viridiplantae; phylum Streptophyta; class Pinopsida; order Pinales; family Pinaceae; genus Pseudotsuga; species Pseudotsuga menziesii. The sequence continues at coordinate 322,291 of LPNX010254327.1, read as the reverse complement.
ACCCAGAGAAAGAATCTGTTCAGGACTAAATGTAAATCACAAGGGAAGTGTTGTAAGATGGTTATTGACAAGGGAAGTACATATAATTTGGTCTCCATTGAGATGGTAGAGAAGTTGGGATTAGAGAGGATGAAACATCCAAATCCTTACAAAGTGTCATGGTTGTAGAAAGGACATTAGCTCTTGGTGAATGAGCAGTGCAATGTGGAGTTTCAAATTGGTACTTATAAAGATGTGGTATTATGTGATATAATTCCTATGGATATATGCCATATACTCTTACGGAGGCCATGGAAATATGACAGAAACGTTGTTCATGATAGAAGAAAGAAAACTTATTCTCTGGAAAAGGATGGAAAAACACATACATTGTCATCATTGGAGGATGAAGTAGTTCCAGAAGGTCCAAGGTCGAATATTTTGCTGATGACTGGGAAATAACTATTACAAGAGGTCAAGAAGAACGATGAGCTACATTTTTCTCTTGTTGGCAAACCAAAGGTAATATTAACTTCTACAACTTTAGATGATTTTCCTATTGAAGTTAGAGTCTTGCTTGATGAATATGCTGATGTTATTGTGGATGAGTTACCAAATGCTTTACCTCCTGTGAGAAGTATTAGTCATCACATTGAATTAATACCTGGTGCAAGTTTACTTAATAAGGCAGGATGTAGACTAACTCCTCAAGAGAATGAAGAGATCAAATAGTAGGTACAGGAGTTGTTAAATAAAGGTTTGGTGAAAGAAAGTTTGAGTCCTTGTGCAGTACCCGCTATGCTTATCCCAAAGAAGGATGGTGGATGGCGAATGTGCACTGAATCCAAAGAAATTAATAAGATCACTATCATGTACATATTTCCTGTACCCTGCATTGATGATTTGATGGTTGTTTGAGTGGTTCAAAGTATTTTTCAAAGATAGATTCGAAAAGTGGTTATCATCAAATAAGAATAAGAGAAGGGGATGAATGGAATACTGCATTCAAGAATAATAATGGACTGTATGAATGGTTAGTAATGCTATTTGGGCGTACTAATGCACCTAGTACTTTTATGAGATTGATGAATGAGGTCTTGAAAGAATACATTGGAAAATTTATGATAGTGTATGTGGATGATATTATGATTTTCAGTCAAAATAAAGAAGAACATTTGAAACATCTCAAATTGGTGTTGGAAACCTTGCAAAAGGAGAACCTGCTGATAAATCTGAAATAGTGTAGTTTCTTGAAGAAAGAGTTGATTTATTTGGGATTTGTGGTTTCAGAAGAAGGGTTGAAGATGGATCTAGATAAGGTGCAAGCAATTTTAAGTTGGCAAATTCGAAGAAGTGCATATGAGGTAAGGATTTTTCATGGACTCACAAGTTTTTATAGAAAATTCATTAATCATTTTAGTCAAATTTATGCACCTATAATAGACACCTTCAGGGGAAGTAGACAACCTTTCAAGTGGACAGAAGCAACTGGCATAAATTTCAACTTGTTGAAGAAGAAGATCACTGAGAATCCTATTATAGCTTTTCCAATTTTTGATAAAGTTTTTCAAGTAGATACAGATGCTAGTGGGACAACAATAGGGGTTGTTCTGATTCAAGAGCAGATACCAGTAGCATACTTCAATGAGAATTTAAATGAGGTAAAACAAAAGTATTCCTCATATGACAAGGAGTTATATGTTGTTGTACAAGCTCTCAAGAAATGGAGACATTACTTGATGCCCAAACAGTTTGTGTTATTTTCCGATAATCACACTTTGCAATTTATAAATAGTCAACCTAAATTGAATCAGAAACATGCTAAGTGGGTGGAATTTTTTCAGAAATTTACCTTTGTGATCAACCATACAAGTGGAAAATCTAATAAAGTTGTTGATAATTTAAGCAGAGTAAGTTTGATATTGCAGGAAATTAAGGCCACTTCTTTGAGATTTGAAAGTTTAATTAATGTGTATAAAGAAGATGTGGATTTCAAAGATATATATGCAGCATGTGAGAATCTAGTTGACCATAATAGAAACCAATGGTTGGACTACATGTTACACAAAGGATTGTTGTTCAAGAATAGTAAGTTATGTATTCCAAAATTCTCTATGAGAGAAAATTTGATACAGGATAAACACAGTTGAGGTTTTCCAGGAAATTTTGGATAGTATAAAACATTTGCTCAGGTGATTAATTTTTATTTTTGGCCAGGAATGCAGCATGATCTGAAGAATTTTGTTGAAAAATGCAGGATATGTCAACATTCCAAAGGGAGAAGACAAAATAATGGACTATACCAACCCCTACCTATTCCAACTAGGCCTTGGGATTCCATGAGTATGGATTTTTTTTCTAGGATTTCCTAGAACTCGGAGGGGAAATGATTCTATTTATTTAGTTGTGGATAGGTTTTAAAAAATGGCTCATTTTATTGCTTGTAAGAAAACTAATGATGCAACAAACATTGCTTATTTAATATTTTCAGAAATTGTAATGTTCCATGGTTTACCTTTAAGCATTGTGTGTGACAAGGATACTAAATTTGTTGGCAATTTTTGGAGAACTTTGTGGAAGAAGTTGGGAACCAATATCTGTTTTAGTTCCATTTTATCATCCTCAAACTGATGGTTAGAATGAAGTGGTGAACATAAGCTTGGGAAATATACTAAGAAGTCTTGTTTATGAAAATCTGAAACAATGGGATTCAGCTCTTGCTCAAGCTGATTTTTCTTACAGTGATTCACCTAACAGAAGTACAGGTATGAGTCCTTTTCATATTGTATATGGGATGCACCCGAGGGGAATATATGAACTTAGAAATTTGGGAGGACCGGATAAGAGAAGTGTAGATGGTGAAGATTTTGCATCTAGCATGCATGAGCTACAAGAAAATGTTAAGAAGAAACTGCAGGAATGTGCTAGGAAATACAAATAGAGAGAAGATATGAAAAGAAAGGAAGCTAATTTTCATGTTGGAGATTTAGTAATGGCCTATCTTAGTAAATAAAAATGAATAATACACATTGAACAAATCAAATCAAATCATTGCTCAATTTCTATGGTAATGTTGATGCTCAAATCATTGATCAATTTCTATGGTAATGTCGATGCTCAAATCATTTCTCAAATAATTGCTCAATTTCTATGGCAATATTATTGCTATGCAGTGAAAAGGAATGAATAATACACACTTAACAAATCAAATCTCACAAGAAACAGATAAGCATTGCTCAGATAATTATAGTATAAACTTCATTACATCCCAGCAATATACAAATGGTAATACATAAAGGAGAATTCAAATCATGAGAGATGAATTCAAATCTACCAACTCAATCTGACTGCATGGCTAACTAGAAGTGTCTAAATCACTATTGGAGTTAAACTAGCTAACTCCATATGTCTAATCCAGTCTCTCAATCACTTACAATCAATCAAACCAGTCTAACTGCAGTGGTAGGTGAGAAGTAGGTGAGAAATGGTGCCTTCCCACATGCAACCATGCATAAATGGTGCTAACTAAACTGGAGGATATCTAAATGAATGTAACTGAAGCATAACTAAGCTTTACTAGTTACCAACTACCACAACTGAAGGAGGTTGGTTTTGGAGCTCCCATTGGCTCCTAAAATGTAGGGATTGGTCTAGGAGGAGCCCAAACTAATGCATGCAAGTGCAGTAAGTTCCAGTTAGGCTATGTCGGTGTTCTCCACACTCTAGTGACTGGTACATGTGGCCCCATTAGGCCAAGTGGACCCAATGGTAATAGTGGACCCAATAATAACTAAATGACTCCTAAGTTAGGGAAATATAATCTGATAGACATCTTGGACAAGGGAGGATTATGAATCCTAATACCCTATCCCTCTAGGGTTAAATATTTGGAAATATAAATAATTATCTTAGTATGGCTTAGTATGAGCATATTGTATACATTGAATTAAATAGTGAATGTATTGGATATGTGTTGCATTGATTTGGATATGCAATGCACAAATTGTGTGTATTTGATATGCATTGGAATTGCTATGTTTTGAATGTGTATTGGAATTGAATGGTACTTGAAATAAATAGATGTGCCTTAATATTGTTTATATGTGTTGAATGGATTGGTTATTCCTTTGGGAATGCTATGGGTAATATTGGTTGGATTATATTGCCTATTAGCAAGTTTGATGATAAGTAGGGATAAATAGGATCATTGTTATGATATGATTATTCTGTGTGACTAAGATAAGTTCTCTTATGTGTATCCTTGGAATGTGGTAAGGGTATTTTTAATATGCAGTTCCTACTAATATGTAAGTTGTTGGAATTTCCAAGACAATATTTGCTTGTACAATGGTCCATGTTGCATACAATAACATTTGTTTATATTGTTGTGATGCACCTAGAGTTAATACATTGTTACACGTAGGTTATGGGTATGCATGTTGATAAGTGATTATGTGTATGCATATGGTTAAATGGTCATGTGATTAAGATGTTAGATGCACACACTCAACACCTAAATTTTGATTGTGATATTGTCTGACTCTATCTTATAAAATTAGCATCATTCTAAGTGCAATAAGTCATTATACAAATTTAAAGTAAATGTGCATCATGTGTGTGTATATGTAATGGTGTTAATCAAGAAAGTGATGATGATCCAAAAGTGCATAATGTATTTCATACATATTGTTGAAAGGTATCTTTTTTGTAAGAGTATCCTTGTGGCATTACACTTATCTTTGTTGAAAGATATCCTTGTAGGAAAACCTTCTCGATGATATTTCATGTAAAATTCTTTTGGTGAAAAGTATTTACTAATATTGTTGTAAATTATTAGAATGTGAGTCATGTATCTTTGGTTAAAGGTGTAATTCATGTTGAAAAGTATATGACAAATACTAACCATATAATTAATTTGGAATGTGATTCAAGTATCTTTGTTGAAGAATTGTTTCATGTATCATTGTTAAAAAAGTATATACTTGATGTTAATCATGTGATTGATTGGAATGTGATTTAGGTGGAACTAGAAGGATATTTTCAAGTACAACAAAAAGTTCAAGTTGCTATAGTTTTTTGGTTGGTTTCTCTTGTTTCCTTGATTCCACTCTACTAGTCCATGTTCTTGCACATGAAACCAAGAAATGGGATGGTGATGTCCTAAGGGAAGAGTTAGGAGAACAGAGTCACATCCCATAGGCAGCGGAGACAAACATGAAAGTAGGTGGTAGTGGGAAGTATTGTGGTTTTTCAAAAGAGGAGTTCTAAGAGTTCCAATGATAAAGGAATAATTGAGAGTTGGAAGATGTTATGAGAGAGGAATACCCTAATATTTTTAAAAATGTGTGAAGGAATGTACGAATAAAGGCATGTGTGAAGGAATCTATGAGTAAGTATGCATTGAGTACGATGCATTGTTTTAAGGGGGAGGGGATGTAATGCCCATATTGTAAGCCCTAAACATATGTGATGTTGTTATTTGTTGTCAATGTGGTGTTGGGCCCTGAAATAGCCTCTTTTTTCCCATACCCATTATACCTTTTTTCCTTTTCCTACTTCGCTTCTGCACATCAAATGGATGTTTTTCCTCACATTTAGCTTAAATTCCAACAGATATGATTCATTATTGTTTTATTCCATTAATGCCTAAGATTTTTATGGTTAGAACTCTGTCTCTCGAATTATGCTAATATGTCTTGAATTTACAAAGATAGTTCAGCCTTGAGTAACACAAGTGTAGCAGCCGCTGGGTCTAGAGAGAAAATGAATATTCGGTACCAGTTGTTACTTATCAATCCTAGCTTTATATGTTGGACGTGAACAAAGATTATTCTTCCACGTGGTAGCTGCAACAGAGTCAGCTACAATAGCACGTCGTTTCTTAAGGAATAGATGCAACAGATAGGGTATCTTCCATTTAATTGATTATGTTTGATCTATTCACGACCATAACAACAACACTCTTGATATTCTCAATTTTCATTTAATCTCACTCACAATTGTAACAAGGAAGCCTGAAGATCGTAGATCTTCATGGCTACCTGATATTAGTGGGTAAAGGTTACGATGTTCATGTATAAATATGGGGATGCAATCTGAGCCAAGGGTTGATTGATTATTGATCAAGCTATGTAAGTTGTGACAGAGAGATGTAACTGTAATTCGCCATTTTAATATAAGGAGCAGGATTCTTCAGATTTATGTGTCTTAAGTTGTGTTGGTCCCGGCATATATGCTTGAAGGCTGGGCCTGCCTTCCCATATAGATTGCCAAATTAATTAGATGCTTTAATTATTTCTGTTATGTGGTGTGGAAATTACAGTAGATGCATTTACAGTTAGCTACAACAGTAATGATTGATCATTGTGTTTCCTTTCATAGTTAATGTTTGCATTTCCATTAAGCTGCAATTGTGTGGTGTGACATTCGATTATGTAGGATAGTTTCTATTATGCATGTGTGCGAATAGCTGTTACAATCAAGCTCAACTCTAGTTCATTTTAGTTACTTAGCTTTCTTAGGTTTGCTAATTTAGTTAGATTATGGTTTAGAGTTTGTTTGGTTCAATTAATATTGTTTCCCATTCTTACATTAGTTGAAGTAAACAGGTTAATATTGATTCACTTATAGTATGATACTGTTAGGATTTAACTTCTTGCAAAAGTAAGTCTAGTTATCTATCCTTAGATTTGTTATTGTTGGATTGATGTTGTAGGAAGGTAATTGCATTTCTGAATTCTTAGATGGGTAAATTAGTTTAGATTTAGCCATTATAAGAGTTTGACTGAACCAATAGGTAGGACAATTAATATTTTATTCATTCAATCAGCTACTTAGTGTTTATGCACATATAGTGTTAATTATCTTTGAAATAAAATACTTCCCTAGGTTGACAATTTATATTGAGCATTGTGTATGTTAGTTGTAATTAAGTAGCATATAGAGTGACCAACATTTTGGCACCGTTTTCAGGGAAGATAATTAATAGACACAGTAGTAGTTTCATTTATTCATTTTTCTTCAATATCTTCTAACCTTGCATGTTTTGGGTTACATGAATACAAGGAGAGTACAACATGACATTCCCAGAAACCCCAGAACTCTCCAGAATACTAAATTTGCAGGTGGTCAAGGTCATGGAAGCAATCCAGCCTTGGGAAGGAGGACATTCATTGAAGATATATAGTTGACATAGCTAACTCTTCTATCGGAGGTCACCATCAGGGACCATCATCTATTCAAAGAAGGTCGGTTACTCCTCGGTTGGAAGCATCAGTTTCCACGATGGAGAAAAAAAGAGAAGTTGCGACACCATTTGGTGTCCCTACGGATGGAGATAGAGCTAGTGCTGTGGGAGGAGGTGATCCAAAGGTGGTTTACCACGTTGACGAGAAGGAGGTCACAAAGGAGGAGTGGTTACGGCTTCAGTGAGAGTGGGAAAATCAGAAGAAGCAAAGACATGAGAGAGCAGAGGAAAACATGAATAACAGATGTGACCCTGAGGATCATGAGGAATAAGTAGGGGATAACCATCACAATTATGGAAACCCTCCACATGAGGAGACCGTTTCCACACTTCAATTCCCCATTCAACAGCCGATTGGTCAGACCCCCATGAAGAACATTTCACCGTCAGTATTACCACGCTTTCATTGGAAAGCCACAGAGGACCCATATGATTTTCTCTTCAAATTTGACATCCTCTGTTGTAGCTATGACTACATGTCCAGTGAACAAAAGTTAAAGCATTTCCCTTCTAATTTGAAGGACAACGCTCTGCGATGGTTTATGAGCCTGGGTGGCGAGACTATCGTCACTTGGGAACAAATGAAGCAGGTGTTCCTTGGAAAATACCAAGAATATTGTAGGACCAAATAAAAAATGGAAGAACTATTTAAGATGATGCAAAAAGAGGAAGAAAGTCTAGAGGAATTCGTAGAGAGACTTTTGTACAATGTACATAGGGTAGAACAAACTAACATGGGGAAATATGTGCTCAAAATTATCTGATTGCATGGAATAAAAGAATATTTCCTAGATATGTTGAACTTGTTGGGAAAGGGGATATCTCAAAAGAATCCTTTGAAGAAATCATCGACTTATGTTGAAGATATTCAAGAGGATCCTCTAGAACCAGTAACCATGACAAAGGACTGGACCGAGATGTTGGTTATGGAGCCTGATCTCCAGAGATATTATTGATTAGTTGTGTCTGTACCCCAAGTTTACTGTACACTCATCCCAGTCGGGGGGTGTAGGGGGACTTAGTCCCCTATGGGCCCCATTCACTACTCATTGTGTAGGGTGGATGGATGACATTGGTGATGGGTGTGTTGGAAGTCTGATGACATTAAAAGAGAGTAAATATTTTTATGTGGGAATGAAGAATGAAGACAATGAGAGGTGCATGATGAACGTTGATGGAAACATGGAATATATTTTAGATTATGTGGGGACATCAGACATCCTTGAGTCTTGAAACCCTCACATACCCTCAAGGAATTGGTCTAGTTTGACCATGTCAAATGCCAAAGCATACAACCAAAGTTTGAAGAATCCTCAACGTTGGCCCCATTCATTCTCATTGTGTAGGGTTAATGGATGACATTAATCACTTAACACAATAAATCTATAAGCCATTAACCATTAAAATGCCTAGCTCTGATTTTCAATTTCATATGATTATGCCCTTCATTTTGTATCAACATGTTTGTGAAGACACAAAACTATGGTTTTCCATGATCATGATTGTGTTTCATACATAAAGATAGTCAGAAGAATCATTTATCCATCCTTGTAATGTATTTATAGTCTGTGTAAATATATGAAGAGCATTAGAAATAAATACTTGACCATGTAACTTTGTGTACTTAATGTTATAAAAGTGTATCAATATGATGAGAATGGATAGGTCTCTTTTTCTAAGTACTTAGCGAATATAGTAATAATTTTTTATTGGAATTTATGTTTAGCTCTTAACCATTGATCCCTTAAACATTAACCACGTATATCTCATAATCCTTAATCCATTAACAATTAAACTATTGAACTCCTAAGCCCTTATCCCTTTACTCTTAATCCCTTAACCCCTAATCCCTAATCCAGGCTTAACCCTTAAACCATAAATCCCTAATCCCTAAATCTTATAATCCATAAAGCCCCTAATCTGTAAATCCCCTGTCCCCACTACCCCCAATATCTCAACAACTTAACTATTTAGGCATAATCGGTGTTAAATTGGAAGCTAAATATGACATAAAACTAGAGGCTAAACATGACCCTAATTTAAAAGTTAACAAGGAAGCTAAAATATGACAAAATAAGAAAGTTAACAAGGAAGCTAAACTAGAAGCTAAAACAAAAGATTAAAAAGGTATCAAACATGAAGCTAAAGAGGATGTTGCAGGGGGGATAAACTAGATGTTAAAGCAGGAGCAACAAAGGAATCCAAAAACAAAGCAAAACTAGAAGCTAAATTAGGCACTACAGTTGGCATAATTTTTGGCACTATCTATCCCCAACTTTAGCACCAACTTGGGCTAGTCAGTGCAAATTATGCCATGAATAACAATGATCTCAATGAATAGTGCCATCTTTTTCAAAAAAAATGGAGATAAATACATTGAAATAATTAGCAGAAGCAAAAAAAGGAGCTAATAGGGAAGCTAATCACATGGATTTGCTGTAGTGTTTTATCCCTAAATGAATATTAAAGAAATCAAATACCAAAAATGAATCCTCAAACCCAAATGTATGACCTTCCAAGGGGATATTTGGTCTTTGATTGGGACAAATGAGTCTTAAAGGACTAGATATGGGTCTAAGCCCTTAACATGGTCAATGGAGGAACATTGGCCTTAGGCCCTAAATTAATAGTCCATGCATCTAAGGCCAAAAACAACAGCTTAAACCAACACACATGGCATCCCAAGGGAATCCTCCATCACTTCGTGGGTACATTAACACCATTTGATTTTTTGAGAACTAGGTATATTTAAGTTTGATTCTATGATCTTGGAATTTCATGTTATAATATATATATATATATATATATATATATATATATATAACAAAATTAAAAAAACTAAATATAAATAAACATAATCTAAATTAAAAAATTAAATAAACATAATTATGTAAATCTATATTTCAAAACACAATTAATGAAAATAATTAGTTTTACAATTTTTTTAATACATTGACTAATTTACAAAAACTAAATTTCAAATAAAAAATTTAACTAAATGTTTAAGGGTTTAAGAGTTTTCCAAGCCTACTTCGCCATCTTAAGTCCATGTCAGCAAGAGGAGCTCATTGGTTGTGGGTTTTGATGAAAATTTGACCCTCGGTCAACCTCACAAACCCTCAATCAAGTTGTTTCTCATTCCTCGGTCGAGACCGTGAACAGTAGCCACGGTGAAAATAAACTGTTGGTAGTTGTTTTTCATTTTATAACACTTTTAAGGATCTTGATAAAGACAAGATTTTTCAAGCTATTGTCTCGATCGATTTATTATCTCGATCAAGATCTATTTCTTGATTGAGGATTTCATCAAACCCTCAATCGACCAATATATCTCAATTAAGGGTTAAGAAAAAGATCGATCAAGAGTTTTTTATTAGCTAGATCGAGCATTTTATTTATCCCTCAATCGAACTTTTAAAATCTCGATTGAGGGCTTAACAAATATCAATTGAGCTCCTTTTTCCACCCTTCGCTTTCCAAAAAGTGTTACCCATGTTCATGGGAACACCCTATCGTGTGAATAAAATTGTAATATTTCTATTTCCAAATATACAAAAAAATATGACAATACAAAATATACTATGCCGAGTTCTTTATGAGGAAAATAGGACAATACAAAATTATATTTCAGTAAGTTCTTATAATCTAACAAGCAATTACATATTCCATGATGTGCACATAATTCATATAATCATTGTTATTGTACGATTGAAATAACAAAAGTGACAATAATATAGACATGATAATATGGAACCTTAAACTAACCACTTTCAATTTTTTTCCTTTCATTCATATCATCCAAATCATCTCAAAACGGCCCAGGAAGTTTGGGATCCGAAAAACCATAGAAAAATAACTAGGAATCTGCCACAATGGACAATTGTTTTGAGCTAGTGGAATAGGTGGGTGGCCACTGATCTCCATCTGGATCAGAATCGATCCTCACCAACCATCGCCCTTACCAACAGTAAACTTCTAACTGCAAGAAACAAAGCTTAAACAATAATGGGCTCATCCCCCTTCTTCATTCTAAGCAAATGTAATCGAAAATGGGCTCAAATCTGTATACATAGGTTACCCTACCAGCAACTAAGAAATTTAATAAACATATTACGAAAAGGAATGACTGATCTGAAGGAAATTTTCCCTCGTAGTTTTGATGAAGATGATGATGATGCTTTCACAAAGAGATCACTCTCCTTGTGAAACAACATACCATTTTAACTGCCTAGGTCGATTATCCTTCTTGCGTTAGTAAAAATATACCATTTTAACGGCCTAGGTAGATTATCCTTCTTCCCTTACTAGAAACAAACTATATATCTTTATTTAAATATAAGCATTCTATTAATAAATATATACCATTTTAATGGCCTGGGTAGATTATCCTTCTTCCCTTACTAGAAACAAACCATATATCTTTATGTAAATATAAGCATTACCCAGTTAAAAACCTTTTTTCTGAGTTAATTTAACATTGATTAATATTAGAGGTGGAGTTTGTCTTCTTCAAAAAACCATATGCCTCAGTCAAGTAGAAAACGATTCATATATAAATTCTATATCAAAAAATTTACAATGGAGGATTCACTCTTCTTCGAGGTCAATTTTTATGTCCCCGACAAGGGGATATATATGAATTGGTTAGGCCGATTATTTGGACTAATTTGTAACAACTTTAATAAAACATATAATTTTTGCTATAGTTTGTATCAATTTTTTTGGGGGGAATTATTTAAATCTTGATTTATCTTACTTATTATTGGTTTATATAGGTGACATAGGCCTGGGACTTTGTGCCCCAAGACCCGGCGGCGAGCTTGCGTAAGCAGCGTGTAGCAATTTGCATGATAAAGTTATAGATGGAGGGAGAAACATGCACCAGATGCTAATCATAGACTGCACTGTCAACCTCGACTACAACAATCCCCAGGCACATTTAGTATTCATAACAAACAAATGTAGCCCTTGCAATTGTTGTATTTTATGCTATGGTTTTAAACAAAAATTAACGGATTTTATAAAGTTTTTTTCATCCACTATCTTATTGTAGAATTACCTTTTCAATTTAGCCTCTGACACTGACACCCTGAAAAACCAGCAATTTGCAGTGACGCTGACAATCGCTGCAGTCTATGGCACTCTGCAATCAATGACTTGCATGAATGAAGAACGTTGTTACCTAGTTCAGTGTAACGTGGCAAGCTACATGGGCTTAAACAAAGTCTTCCTCTGGATCATGGGAGAACATATTTTTACAATATAATACATGATGCCCCCAATATAGAGTTTATGATATTTAACTTAATATAGCTAAGATAGATTGATAAAATATGTCAACCACGCGTTGAACTAGGCAAACAGACTTGCCGAGAATCTCCACAACTCATACGATAAACATTATTTCTTACAAATGTGTCAAGAAAGGAATTCGATGATAGATAAATAATTGTTCAGATTCAACCTTTTTTTTGTTTGAAGGAATGTCACAAGAGACTCTTTACTGAAATTTCTGACAGGTTCTGAACACTGAGCACTAACGTCACTCTAAAACCTTGAAACCCTTCGAAACATTTGACAACACAAAACCTGGGTTGGATTATTGCGATGCAAAATCGGGGTCAAAAATCTATATCAAAGAATGTCATCCTTTCTGATGCGAATCTCCTCGCATTTTGATTTGAGTCAGACGACGGAAGCAAGGTATTCAAGGAGTTCACTACACCGTCAAAACTGGCTATTGAATTGATGGTGGAAGTGTTGGCGAAACTGATATCCGTGGGCAGATGGGGCCAGACGAACGCTGGCCTAAACGGATGTACGTATGGTGGTGGCATGGCCCGAGCCAGTACCTGAGTAACCTCTCTCATTATTGGACAGGCCGCCGGAATTGAATTGGAGCACGCCAGTCCCATGACCGTGAGATTCATTTGAATCATACGGCCGGACGTCCTTATTCAGATCGCGTGCAGGGTGGGTAAATTTTACTTGTTCACATTGACATTTGCATGTCGTTTGCTTCTGTCATACAACAAACTTGTCTACACGCGTACTAGAATCCATGGACATATGTAATCATCCACTGGTCATTTCAAGAAGAGAGCCATGCTAGCTACAATTCATAGCCTTATAGGTCTCCATCTCACGGAGAAAAGATCTTTAAGAAAACCCTTTTCTTGCATGAAAAGATGGAATTTATCATTTAAAAGGGGAGTAGGCCGAGAGAGTAGCAACCAGGCAAAGCTCATGCACCCATAAGTAGTATTCAAGATCCTTGCTTTGCTTTGCTGGCAGCCATTAGATGATTCTCATATTTATATACTAATAATTGGCTATACTGTCATGTAATGAGAGCCAGGCGAGCTTTAAAACCCCGTTTCGCTTTCCCGAACAGTACTGTTGGTTGAGTTATATATTTATTTATAATTCCCATCATGTATCCCGACAATATTCCCAATTTCTTTGAAAAATCACATTACTATGGCTGCAAGGTCCTACTGATCATCTTGAATTTCACTTGCCTGGCCTATAATATAATTTATACGTTCAGTAACGATTCTAGATGTGTGGGATCATACTGTTTCCATGCTTTCCTATTCTGAACAATCTCTCACAATATCTCCTCCGATCATCCATTAGCTGATATAAATTATTCACTCCTGCATTTCCTGTTTGGCCAAAACTTTCTTTAGAATTTATCACATCATTATTATTCTAAACAGTTAGAGCAAGGTTCCTAGTTAGATAGAAGAAGGATAATGGATTTTATGTCGACATTGTTCGGTGGAGACTTCAAACACCGCAAACGTGCTAAAGATCTTGTGGTAAATACTTCTTTTTTCAATTTATAATGTGCATACATACAGATCACTAGAAGAATTTACTCAAGCATAGACTATACCTATATGTTGTATCTATATTCTACTGTTTTAAATTTTTATCAGATCACATTGAAAAATTACTCATCCATTTGAATTTTTGGATCGCAGACAGTGGAGGTGAAAATTCGCATGGACTGTGAAGGATGTGAATGAAGAGTGAAAAGCTCGGTCTCATCTATGAAAGGCGAGATATTTTATCTTTGTATGAATGTTTTTACAGGTAGCATGTAGCTTATGAGATTTCGGTAAAGAACTGTGTTAAAGTTTAAAGAACTGGACGTTTTAAGTGCACACTCAGTCATCTACATGGAAAAAATCAAGAAAAACTGAAACGATTATTTAAACTCTAACACAGCTATTTCCAGAAATCTCATCTAGTATAAGGGAAGAAATCAAGAAAAGCTTTGAAACGGTTCTTTAAACTCTAACATAGCTATTTCAAGAAATCTCATTTAGTATAAGCTATCTACATGGAAAAAATCAAGAAAAGCTTTGAAACGGTTCTTTAAACTCTAACACAGCTATTTCCAGATATCTCATCTAGTATAAGCTATCTACATGGAAAAAATCAAGAAAAGCTTTGAAACGGTTCTTTAAACTCTACACAGCTCTTTCCAAACATATCATCTACTATAAGAATATATTATCTTATATATTTTATGTTTTACATACATTAGCATATTTGAATCCTGGATCAATCAGTATTGAGTAGCATTGAGGTAATAGATCCATGTATTTGTTTTTATTTGCATTGATGCACAGTTTATGGGGCTGTAAATGTGATTTTCCAGGACCTCTGATCATTGAAACTTCAGAAATAATTTCATCTAATTCCTTTATTTTGATTAATTTGGCAGGCGTTATGTCAATGGAAGTAAACAGAAATCAAAGCAGATTAACAATGACAGGATACGTGGATGCTGAGAAGGTGTTGAAGAGAGTGAAAGAAGGGACGGGGAAGGCCGCAATGTTTTGGCCTTATGTGCCCCACAATCTGGTGTACTATCCTTACGTTGCAAACAGCTATAACAAGAAAGCTCCCCCTGGATATGTTAGGAAAGTGGAATACCCTCTGTCTACTCCAAATCTCGCAGATGAAACATATACAACTCTTTTCAGCGACTACAATACCAATGCCTGCGCAATAATGTAGAGCTCTATTTCTATTCTATTATGTAGGTACCTATGTAGCTCTACAGTAGGACTGAATAATCATTAAAAGCATGTGCTCTGAAATCATTCGACTTGTTATTGGAGCACTGGAGGTCAATGCAGGCTGCTTCGGCTAGTGGTAGTTGTTTACCGATTGTTTTAGCTGCCAGCAGGGTTGGAATTTCAAATGGCGAACACCCATCAAAATTGCCGGTAACAATCAAAATCTGAAACGGTTTCTGTATTCTAAGCCAAATTTTGACGGTCTCCCTAAAATCTTAGTTGTATTTGATGGGTAAATTGACCCCATGACGGGCACTTACCTGTCAAATTCCATCCCTGGCTGCCAGAAGAAGAATAAACGGATTTCCAAACCGAGAGGGTTAGGTAGTTGACGGCTGAGGAGGTTGTACACTTGTTTTTATTGGAATCAATTAAACTTCGATTGCATTCAGTCGACAGACTGTCAAACAACGAAATGTAGAGAAAGTGGGCACCAGTTAATTTGAAGAACAAACAGGTCTGTATTTTAGTTTGGAAGGTGTTGTCCCTCATGCACTTCCAACTAAAGTCGCTGTGATTATTTTTCAAATATCAATTTAGATTTGAAAATTACAACTTTTCATATATAATTTATTATTATTAATGTGAACAATAAAACTTTACTTCTATATCAAAATGAAAAAATACAATTCATATTATATATATATAAGATTATCAATATAGTTCACAATTGGATTGAGTATACAAAGCTTATTGCTAAATCTTTAAAAAAAATCATTGCATCAAAAGTAGGTAGCTGCTTTTTTCCAAGAGAAAAATAGCGTTTCTTTGTTATTCAATTCTGAATCAAAGGAAACTTTGTGTTTCAACAAGAGTACAATGACAAGTCGCATCTAGGAGCAAGTGTTCAGTCACCATTCCAATACATAATAAGAGGTTCACATCAGAGTTTTCAGTCATGGTTGAAAGCTAGTACTGCACATATATACATACATAATATGGAACCAGTCCTCAACCAAACATAGGCTCAAAACACTACTTCAAAATGCATAGACAGCAAAAAGGAGCTATGCTAGAGAAAGGAGCAAAAAAGAAAATTCTTCCCAAAAATAGGTAGCTGCTTATAATTCATTATGAGGTTCATAAGATATAAAAAAGAAAATCAAATAAAAAATCATTAAAAAATCTATATCAGTAAATAAAATAAAAATGTAAAATCAAATAAAATGCCATTTTAAAAATAACATCTCAAAAAATTGGTGGAAGCGTTTGACGTCCCCCTCGTTAATGTTGACGCTTCCAAACCTAGCCATGCGACTGTCTACAGCTTCCACCACCTCGCCCTTCTCAGTTGAGTGTAATCCTCCCCCTTCTCAGTTGAGTGTAGGATTGCAGCAACAATTGAACCCGGAAAATGTCAGGAATCGAATTGCCCAGGAGCTTAATGCAATCATGTGAGCTTCATTGCTGTAGCTAATGATGCACAGAGACGCATTAGCAACCATCATTCTAACATCTGGGACGTTGTGGCTGATGATGCACATAGACGCATTAGCAACCATCATTCTAACATCTGGGACGATGATGTCGTACATTATCTCTCAAGCTCTTAGTGTTGGAGAATTTCTATATTGATCAGTTTATTTCCAGCAATTCCATATGTTAAAATTCATGATTCATTATTCTCTGCAAGTTGTTGATATAATCTTTGAGTTGGCTGGCATCCTAGGCATCTTCATATATTGAAAACTGATATGAAAACGGTTGATATCTTTCAAAGTCGTCCTCTGATATATTGAAAATTGTTTAGAAAGGGATTTCATATCAGTGCTTTCAGACAAACCATCTAATGTTGCCTTAGTATATTGACACACTTCGTCTTTGGAGTCGAGAACGGGCCTGGGGGATTGACGGGCAGCTTTAGTAGATTGACAGACTTCGTTTTTGGAGTCAAGAACGGGATTGGGGGATTGTCAAGCTCGTCATCTGAAATTTCCAGGATATAAGACTCGGAGTCTTCATTGATAAGACTCGGATTCTTCATTGGGACCACGAGCATCCCTAGACTCAGAGACTTCGGATCAAGTTCACATGGACCTAAGTAGCTTGGCTTAAATCCACATCCCATGGCTTTGTGGCTTATTGAAGAGCTATCAAGTATGGAAATATTGGTATCACTGGTGTAGATGTGTTTAAGGCACGACCTTGCTTTGACGACAAGGCTGTCGAATTAGGGTTTACACTACAGTTTCTTGGACCTTTCTTCTTTTTATTACTAAGGGGAGGCTTTCTCTCACACATAATCCTTCCTTCTTCTCTTATGCAACTCTCAATGCCCAATGCCTTGTTGGTTTGCGTTGACGGCTTGTGTGGCCTGGCTGGTTTGTGCTTCATTTTACTACAATTTACTTCTATCCACATGCATTGGGAGCAATTTCATAGTGAGCTCTTGTTGTGTTCTTGCGTTATACTCTATTACATCATATAATCCTAATAGATAGAATAACATGAAGTATTATACCGAGAATTCTAGAGAAACTCTACATTGCAGCATTCATGCACTGATTGTTTCAAATGGAATGCACCAGAAATCAAAAGTTTCAAGATCTTCAAGTCCAAAATCTTTACTGTCTTTTCTTATTTGATACACATTGATGACGGATTATCAGGAAATTCTCTAATATCTTTATCGTGTGTCGTGTCCGTGGACAGAATTCTAGCAAGAAAGTAGACTTTCAATTTTGATGGAGAAAATGCATTCGACGTCGTTGCTTACGCTGGAGTAGATATTGAAGAAATTCGGTAAAAAAACTGAAAACTTTCAATTATACATGCAGGAGGAATTGCAATTTTAACTAAATTGTGTTAATAAAAAAAAATACAATTTATAAAATATTTAACCTTCTTCGTTTGATATTTTAATATTGCACATGTTTCTAACATAAAAGTTTAAGAATTTATCTATGTATTTTCTCTTTTTGACATTGGCCCTAGTTACTCGTAACACATCACAATGCTCTCTGTCAAAGACTTCGGGAGAAGTAGAAGTCGTGTTATAATGGCTAGTGAACCAGATTGCCACAAGCATAGTGAAAAATTGAGAGAATCGTGTATAATTTAAAATGATGATTATATGAATAAACAAAGTGGGGTATTGAAAAAGTGATAGAATCATGTATAACTTATTATAATACATCAGAAACAAAATTTAAGCACATCAATTATAATCTGCCTTCATGAATTGAATGTGGATAAAGATTCTCAGAACTGCAATGCTTATGACTTGCAAGAAACGGGCCACAAAGAGAAGGAATTGCTTGCATCATCTCTTAATCATAAATTATTATCATATACCATGTCAAATGATCTCCATCTGTCCCATAATAGGAGGAGGTCGGCATGGTTGATAAGAAAAGCAATGTTATTTTTTCAGCGGCAACAACAGAAGAAGCTATCAAGGCAACATAAAAGGCACCAGATCATTCGTTTATCTTCATTTCTCCCCAATCCCAATAAGGTGAACTGGCTTCTGAAATAATAAAATACAATTTAGCATGATGAATAATTTAGCTCTGGTTTTAGCATTTCTCTAATATTATAAGTGCCCACCCTTCACCCTTCTTTATTGTTTCATGAATAGTAGAGAAATATATTGTAATATGAAATGAATGTTAACATTGTGAAGAATCAATTGAAATTTTCAATGAATCAATTTCTTTTTGTTTGTTTTTTTTTTCCTTTTTTAAAAATTTATATAAATGTTGCCTAGTCATTAGTCTTTTTTAAAACCTTTATATATTATCTATCACAAATGAAGTATATCAAACACATTAAAATATATGCGTGAGACTACACATTAAAATATATAAAATATATGTGTGTAGTAACAGTGACATCTTTCAAACTTTGTTTTCTAAATTAATAACAACTTTTTAGTTATGACCTATAAAAGATCTGTGCATTAACACTGAAATCCAATCATTTTGGCGTTGGTGTCTCATAAATATATGAGCTATAAATTGATGTAGAGAAAGTCATAAATATATGAGCTATAAATTAATGCAAAAAGTCTTTATATTTGAAATGAACATTTTTTATGAAGAATTTTGATTGACTAATGGTTTACCTGTTCGAAACTTACCGAGTACAAACAATTATCACCAAATATTTTTATATATTTTACTTTATTTATCAAACCAAAAGCTCCCCTCTTTATGAGATGATATTATTGAAATGTGTGAAAAACATGATTTGCTAAGTGAATTCCAAACCCATAATAAGTGGATAGATGCTCGCACTACCTATAGCATATTTGTAGAACGGCTAGATATTGCACATTATTATTTGATTAACCCCAAGGGAAATTATATTTTGCACATTATTATTTTATTAACCTTAAAAATAATTATATTTCAGATGAAAGACTTAGTAAATAATAGTTTCCTCATTATAAATAATAGTTTTTCAAAATTCTTCAAAAATTAGTGGAATGCTTTTGAGTCATTTTTTTCAATTTTTAAGAAAATATAATTAATAAAACCATTTAATTTTTATATTAATAAAAAAAAAACAATATAATATTATATTCATTTTAAAAAAAAATGAACATAGATATGGTGTTAAAGTATTATTCACATTAAAGTTAAATATGTTATTAAAAATACTTTGTTTATTTTAGGCCAAATAATCTAAAATGTATATAGAACTAGTGTTTGTTTATCACATTAATAAAAATTAGTTTTCAAACATATTTAAGTTATCTCATAAAGATTTGATGATCCAATTTTAATTTTTAAACTATTATTATTTAACTTCATATCAAATTCAAAAAACAACTCAATGTTTCTATTGCGAAAAACTTATCTTCATAACTAGCCACAAATAACTTAGTCGGGGACATTGCCACCACGTGGCTCTTGTTGTATACATGAATGAATGAGGGGAATTAAATGCATTGGTTGAATTATAATTTTAATTTTTGCATATTCACAATAATACTTTTTAATCAATTTTGTGTATTAAATAGTAATGTTCTTAATTAATTATGTATTTAGCGATAATGTTTTTAATTAATTTTGTGTATTGAGTGTTAATTTCTTAAAAACTATTAAATTTAAAACTAAAAATTACTCATAATGATTATGGTAGCATCTTTGTCACGGTGCTTGTTATCGTGATTGATAATTGTTAATAAGATGTTTTGAAATTTAAAAAGGCCTATCACATACCATATATATTTTAATAAGAGAATGTGTTTTAGTATTTTATTTTCCATCTAATTTTAAAATTAGCCAATTGGTGCTTTGTAAATAACGCTGAAAGAAGTCTACACCTTCTTCACACGCACAGGATCCCATCAAAGTTTCAATAAATATTTTATGTAAAAATTACAAAAAGTTAATTTCATACAAAGAATTTATATTTATTTTTCACAGGAAACAAATAAAATAATTCATATCTATTAAAAAATATTACAAATAATAACAATCCCCATGACAAGATCACCTTACTTATTCTCATAATTACATACCAAATTACCTCTTGATATAATCTCTAATCATTAATCTTTTAAAAGTATGTCTCAATTAAAGAAATTGAATTGGTTTTGATCCAATAGATTATGTGCAACCTACTTTGCTCGTTCTTTCAATTTTGTTTCTAGGACCATGACAGCAACAACCATTCAAATTAAGGTTGGGTTTTCCAACGATTTCAATGCTCCTAAAAACCTTTGACTCTGAACAATGTGAACCCATACTCCTTTTGAATTCGAACCTAGTGTTTCTTAAACATATAAAACATTTAATATAACCACATCTTCTAGACATTGAACAACATGAACTGAAGATAAAACTAGATCCAACTGCCAGGCCAATTATGGAAGTTTCTAAACCAAAAGTTAGCCAGGAGGATTCATCATTCGGTACAATTTTTCAATAAAAACATTGATTTTAAGATTAGGATATAGTATTTCTTAAACAAATTTGAAGAGCGTTGCAAAACATATGAAACATAATTTAAAATAACCATATATTTTAGAAATGCAACAGCACACAATAATAATGGAACAAGATTCAACAGCTATGGAAGTTTTTAAACCAAAAGTTATGGAGGAACCCTAACTTTAACCTTATATAATCCCAGTTCTTCAAATGCTTCATATAGCCAACTCATTTTATCTAAAACCAAGGGAACAGTCTCACTGAGTTCCAAGAATGAAGACTAAAATAGTTTAATACATATAAATGAAAAAACAAGCCATAACAACCAGCATGTTATGAGGAAACTTAACTTCCACACACCGTTAGGACAAAATCAAAATCAAGAAACACATGCCAATACCAAAAATTACTTTGAGGGCATCAAAATGAGCACAGAGTGTAGCGCTTGAACTACCAGTGGCACATATAATCCAAAACCTTCTTCCCTTTTCCTATAATCAAGATTAGATGAGCAAGGGATTAATAAAGTTGGTACAGATATTAAGCATGCAAGGATAATAAAGACTCATTTTCTGGCTTAGAAACAGAGAAGACTGAAAACAAAGTGAAAGAATTAATTTGTTGATAAACAATATTATACCAAAGTGTAAAAAAATCAATGCAATCCTTTCATTTTTAATTTGAGAGGTTCATAACCAGAGGATGGAGGAAACAGAATTCATTATTTAGTATCTTCCAATATAGTTGAGTAACTTTACCCATAATATTACGTATTCCTTTCACCAACTAAATGTTCTCAATATGACAAAACTAAAATTCACTTCGTTTGAAGTGATACTACTTGTCTGAAACAGGTACAACAAACCTGATATCAAAGATGTATATGGTCCATAAGATTGATCCAGTAAAGAAATATATATCTGCAAGTAACTCGGAATTAGAAAACTAATTCACTATAGAGCTAATTACTAATATTGGATCGGCAGACTGGACAGGTATTTCCAAAACCTAGCCATGTATCAATACAAATGTGATGATAAAGGTGGCCGCAATGGAATTGGGATACCTCCTCAGCCAATTCAAAGTGGAGACAGCAAATTGGGCAGGATGAAGTGATACTATTTTCATTATTTATATGATGCTCCGAAATCCTTATGGTAGCTGCCAACTCCTGGATGGGAACTCTAACTGCGTATCCAGATCTTGTGCTTCTCTCCACATTAAGAATAGGTTGCAGTTCAAAAATTATTTCTTCAACGAGATAGCCTGAATGTCTTAACTCCTGGAAGTCTACTCTAACTGCGTTTCCAGATCTTATGCTTCTCTCCACAATAGCTTGTAGCCTCAGACTGTCTGAACGTCTCATTTCTTCGCTAAAATACGGACCTGAGGGATTTGAAACACGAATCACTTCAATGGCCTGCTGATCCACAGGTTCAGGTTCTTCTGTAGCCAGATGAGGAACATGAATAGTTTGAATTTCTTCCATTCGATTATAACTGATATGCTGAATCTACTGGAGGAAAATATATGACAGATCCCTGCTGCTATTCAAATATTGAAGGGCCTCGTAGGAAATATTGAGAGCTGCTTGCAATTCTATCAATGCTTAGTCGTGAGTCGTAATTAACAGTTATCTATGTTTCACTTACTTTAAACATACTCTTTAATTAACAGTTATCTATGCTTCACCTACGTTTTAATTAACAGTTATTTATGTTTCACCTACATTAAACATACTCTTTAATTAACATTTATCTATGCTTCACCTACTTTTTTAATTAACAGTTATTTATGCTTCTTCTACCACTTATCACTTACATTTTGTAGTTATCTATACTTCATCTACCTCTTATCACATACCTTCTGCTTGTTACATGAGTGTCTCCCACCAATTGCCAGTTTACCTCTTGTCACTCATATTTATGTATGAAAATTTATGTATAAACAACCATTTATTATGTATAAGCTATAATTTTTTTTTTGTTTTTTTGTCTTTTAAATAATTGTAAAAAAAAATAAAAAAACTGTCATTAAATTATACTTGTTTAATTTTTATGTAATTTAAGAAAAACATAAGCTATAAATCTATCCCAAATTTAAAAATATAAACTCTTATCACATTAAATTTGGAAACTCAGATGGAGATAGGCTAGGCTAGCTCTTTTGCTCTCTTATAGAGAATCCACATTTAGTAACTTATTTACTCGACCATTTGCACCGATAGAACGACCAGCAACGTCGGATGTGACCGCTCACGCGAGGTCGTCCAATCGGTGCAAATGGTCTGGTAAGTAGTGAAATCCCAAACTTACAGATATACCATATTAAAAGCGCTCTCTGAGTTACCTCCGAGGTTCACCCTTCAAACAATCCCGTTTTTTGGTTGGCAAAGGCTCTGTGATTAAAAAAATTTCTCACGCATAGATGGGTCAATGATTTAGACAATAATGAGGATCGGCTCTCATCAAGAGAGAGCGTCCCTCCACAACACATGCCGAGATATCCTCACAATGAGGCACCGATCCAGAAAAATGAGGAATCGGCTTCTTCTTTTTGCCAACCCTAACTGCAAAAGAGCCTCTCTCTCTTTCGCTAACCCTCTATATATATATATATTCCCTTCTTTATTTATATGTATATTTTGTAAATAGCAATTCTTCATTATTTTATAGATGATTTATTTATATATTTAAATATTAGTGATTTGAGTTGTTGTTATTTGGATAGCTTTGTTTATTTGAGATTTGGGGTGAACTAAGACTTATGTTTTCTCATTTAAAGAGGAAGATGAGACAAGTGTACTGTTGATTTTATAGTAGTCATTCAAAAATTCCAAATAAACAATTATAAAAAGAGAATATAAAAAATAAATGGTAGCAATGTATGGATAACTCATACCTTATGAATGGATAACCAACCTTTCATGGAAGATAAATAGAAGAATGTAAGATGAAAAGAAAAAGAATATAAAAAAATTGATAGTTGATAAATAGATAACAGAAAGAATGTGGGTGATAACATGTAGCTAGGCATGGTTAACTCACACTTGAATCGGTTTAACTAGAAGAATATAAGGAATTAAAAAAAATCCAAATTATCTTACATTCCATAACTATCTCTTAACCATTTGATCTCTATAGACGTGATCCAACCACAAACTATGTGGGTGTGCTAGTCATATTAACATATAAACTACTTTTTATAAATATCTTTTTAATAGTAGACTTCCAATATTCATTTTATAATGCTTTGTGGAATATACAAACTATCTTATATTCCATAACTATCTTTTAATTATTTGATCTCTATAGATATGATCCAACCACAAACTATGTGGATGTGTTAGTCATATTAACATATAAACTACTTTTTATTCATCTTTTTAATAGTAGACATCCAATATTCATTTTATAATGCTTTATGGAGTATACAACGTGGATTTATGACATTTAGATCTCTAAGTTTTAGACTTTAT
This sequence comes from Pseudotsuga menziesii, assembly GCA_001517045.1. NCBI lineage: Eukaryota > Viridiplantae > Streptophyta > Pinopsida > Pinales > Pinaceae > Pseudotsuga > Pseudotsuga menziesii. The sequence goes on along the minus strand of LPNX010254327.1, from coordinate 297,610 downwards.
TTTAATTATGGTTGATTATTGTCAAGGTATCTTAAATGTCTTTCCAAACATGCTGCTAACTAGATTTAACTAATGTTTCCTACCTTTTAGACTTTATCCCATATTAATAGGAATTATATATGTAATAGATATTTAAATAAAAACCTTGATACATTTTCGATTATACATTAAATGGATATTTAAGGAAAAATCTTCATATATTTCTTAATAGAAATTATACATTAAATAAATGTTTTAAATAATAATAAAATCATTTTATATACATGTATAATATATTTTTATCTTGTCTTTATATGTAAGGTAATTTAATTATATATAAATAAACCACTCTTAAAATGAGAATTGACTTATATCACTAGCCATTTGTTTAAGTTAATAAACAAATAGTGATAACTTGTTTCTACTTCAGCACATATGTTTATAAATATTTAAATTATTCATAATTTATTTATCTTCAAGGCTCATAAATATTAGATGGCAACTGATCATTTCAAGGCTTTATTAGCTATTACCTTCTTTTTCTAGTGGATATCATGACCTCTCATTTAGTTGCTTTGCAATTGATCTTTTTAGTCATTTTTTTTCATTTCAAGGCTTTATTAACTTACCCGCTTCCTCTACTCGATCGCTTCTCATCTAGTTGCTTTGCAATTCATCTCTTAGGTCATTTTTTTCATGAGTTTGGCATTTACAATTTAGAACATACATATGACATTGCCATGCCAAGGAAATCTCTTAGCTAGCGCATGAAACTAAGCTTTGCAATTCATCTCTTAGGTCATTTTTTTTCATGAGTTTGGCATTTACAATTTAGAACATACATATGACATTTCCATGCCAAGGCAAGCTCTTAGCTAGTGCAATCAAAATGCTACAACATTTATTAACAAGGCCTTGATCTTGACCTCCACGCCATGAACTAGTACATTAATACATTTACATCACTTATATTTAATTTCAACAATAAGGGCCCGAGGGATATTACATAAACATGAGTTTTTATTATAATATTTGTCTCCTACTGCACTTAGGGCAGCTCCCTTGCTGCACTTCGGTGCCTTTATCTCTTACTTTGTTACTAAGTAAACTAGGTCGAATCTGCTTGAACTACAACTGTATAATATGGAACTGAATCTCCCAATAGATATGATGGGGACCCCCGTGTATTATTATTAGGCCTTCACCAATACATCTGCGGCACTGCCTATGCTTCTGATGCTTGCTTTGTGTAGGGTGCGTTGCCTTTACGTGGTAAACTTCCATTAATTAAATGTTGTATCCCTATTTTGAACAAGTAAAAAGGGAAGAATAGATAGTGCTTGGCTTCTACCTCTGCTTCATCACGTCTTAAATAATATGGAATCAAAGGTTATAGTGTCAAGTAGAGTGTCAATCGGGGCGAGAGCATTCCCAATTCATGTGGAATTTGCTAATGAAGCGTAACATACATGTCATTGTTAAAAAAAATGGCTATTAGTTTTTCTCTAATAAATTATTGTGACAACATATTCACTCCATGTTATTATAATATTTTTAATAATAACTTTCATATTTACATATATATACTAGTAAATATTCTACTTTAAATATATAAATATTTCTCTAATAAATTATTGTGACAACATATTCACTCCATGTTATTATAATATTTTTAATAATAACTTTCATATTTACATATATATACTAGTAAATATTCTACTTTAAATATATAAATAAATAAAATTATTGTAATGTGGTCATCGCGCATATGGTCATTCGACTTCACTTTGACAACATCCCATTCCACCTTCATAATATGTGAGGGAACATCCCAATCACCGTTCATGTATATTCCATTTCAAGCCATGAGCATCATTGGATCACATAATGGGTCAGAGGGATCCCTTACGTCATGCTTATAAGCAAAGGTAAATGCAGCATTTCCATTCTCAATAAGTAGGAGGTCCATGTGAGTTCTCAATCACAAAGAGTCCAATCCTCCTCTTAGTAATGGTTCAACCATTTTTGTGTAGAATCTTAGTTCTACATGGATGAAACAAAAAGAATAAAGAGCATTGCGAGATAACACAAGAGGCACCAATTTCTAGTGAATCGAAATCCAAATATCCAAACACTACTATAGATCTCTCTTCGGATTTTGGATCAATCAATATTGAATTGTGATGGTTTGGAGACATTAATGATTATATTTGCTCTTCCTAACACTTAAAACTAGAGATCAATAGAAAATGATGAAGTCAAAACATAAAAGCATAAGAAATTTATGGCTACACCAATTCAACCAAAATTGGGCTTCGATTTTGAGTTTCTTCCAAAAACAATACAAAATTTTCAATCCCTCACAAAGAGGCTTTAATTGTCAATATGAAAGAGTTGATCATTATAGCATATAACAAAAATAAGTAGAGAAACACATTGTGTCATTAAATTTATATAATTTATTTGTAGTTAGAGGTTGCGTACTAGAAGATGAAATGAATGAGTCCATAAATGGAAATGAAAATCCATATGTAAAAGAATCATGCAATGTTTGTGAGGAAGAAACTCAAGATATAGAAGAAGATGTCAAAGAGAGTTATTTTCTTTGTCATGCAAACACCTTCTGTTGTGGGAAAAATAGCACATAGGTGTGCAACTCTTCCCACTTGAGGGGTGAAATACTTAAAAGTTTCACAAGGCCCAGTAGTGTGTTACAAAGCAAAAGATGTGACTCCAAATTGATCACGCAAGTTCTTCTTAGAAAACAAAGCAAACTAAAAACAAATAACATGAAATAAACAAAAGGAGTGAAGATATGCAAACCACAACAACAAGAAGATGCTAGAATCAATTTAGATTTCCCAATGGTCAAGCTTGTTACATGTAGTGTCACCTAGGAGGTGCAAGATTTAAGGGAAGCCAACAATCCCCCTTAGGGAGGTCCTTTTTGTCCACACTAAATACTAAATAACTTGAAGAACAATAAGAGAAACACAGTTTTCCCCTTGGAGGAAGGTGGCAATGGAGATTGAGGAATGCCAATATGTGGAGGAAGAGGTAAACTATGAGGAAGTATCAACACAATTCTATCAGCATAACCTTTCTATAATTTCCCCTTCTTAAATGCATTCCCATGATTCCTTTTATAGGTCAAGAGGTGTCCAAGAAACATATAGATCCAAGTGTGGACTCCTTCATTTGATGAACTAGATACAAGGTACACAAGGGGGGTTATTTCATGTCCCAAAACATGTGAAGAGACAAATTCAAAAAAAAATTGGTGAGGGAGATTTCATGAGCCTTCAATGTGTCATAGGTGGTTTAGATCCCGTCGTTTTGATAATCGCATGGATTTCAAAGGAAAATCGACACTAGGCCCACACAATCACATAACTGATCACATATGTTGTATCATGGGTGAACATAGATTTAACTGTGCATCCTTTTCTTTTGACTATTTTTTGGCATTTATGTACTCAAGGGTGAGTGCAAGCTAATGAGGGTCACTTTTGGGACGTTAGATGCAATAGAAAACTGAAAAAACAAGCATCCCTTAACTTACATGGATATTTTGAGATAATTACACAATGAATCTTGCTTTGAGTAAAAAAGATGAAATGTAGGAAATTGAATCAGGTTTCCAAATATATAAATTTTATAAATAGAAAATTATCATAATTATCTCAAGTTTGATCTATTCTAACAAGAACTTCATATTTTTGGATAAATGTTAAGGTATATGTGTTTGTGGGTGTATCCTTTGAGTGCCTAAATAATGGTTTCGAGCTACAAATATTGGTAGACATATAGAGAACAAGTAGCACTAGTACAACACTATTTTTCCAAAATTAAATTTATAAATTTTATTTTATTTTTAATTATCTAAGTGATCAAACCTTGAAAATTGTGCATCAAGTGTGGGAGCACCTTTCCAAGGTATCAATGCAATGAGCATGTAATGGATTTTTTATACATTTAGAGGTCGTTGTCTAGTAGTGTAGCATACAAAAAAAAAATTAAATGTTTGTGAAATAGAAAAGTTATGGAAGAAACACTAACAGTGTGTTTTTTGAGTGGAGTCATGATACAATCAAATTAGGAAAAAATCAAATAAAATTACATATTTGGAAACTAAATAAAAAATTTTATCTATGTCTAAAATTTCATCACAAATGATTGTGTATGTCATACAGTAAAGAGTGGTGAAAGAAATGCAAACTAAGAAAATGGAGGAAATTCCCAATTAGTTATGGTTTACCATATTCCATAGCCCAGGGTTGGTAACTGCGAACCAAACATGGGATCTTCACTTGTTTACCAATATCCTATCACGTTAGTTCATATTGTGGGTTTTAAAATTATCAAAAATTGAACCAATATATTGCAGGTATTGGGGGGGATGAGGGGCTTAAGGTGGGCGTGGGTAGGGTGGTTTATAAGGATTGAGGTATAAAAAGGGGTGGGGAGGAGGTTTTAAGTATTGGGAGGGGGTTTCAACAAAAATATTTTCGGTCAATATCTCTGGAAATTAAGGGTATTCTTTAATATCCCACAATCGTACGTGCTATGTGAGAGGTTCACTAAGTAAAGTCCCCGTGGAACCAAACATGCAGGACTACGGATGACACGTGGGCGCGTGAGAAGGCATGTTTTAGGAGCTAAGAAACATTCATGCATTATGTTTAAATTTAAATTTGTATTCCTGCGTTTGGTGTCAACAAAAACACTCTAGCATTTTTGTTCTCCAAATTGTCTAAGCATTTATTATTTACATAACACATGAGTGTTTATGATACATAACTCTTGAGTGTTTATGAGTTACAAAATTCTTTTGCATAATAGAGCACATAAACTATGTGCTAAGTAATGGATGGAGATAAGGGGGTGAGAGAGAGAGAGAGAGAGCATGTGCAGGGGGGGGGGGGGGGGGGGGGGGACATAAAATAAGGGAAAGGGAGAGAGGATTGAGGAGGGTGGAAATTAAAGGCCTAAAACCATAATCCACAATTCCCAAACCCCGTAAATCCCTAAACCCCTAAGTCGTTATCTCCTAAGCACTTAAGCCCTTAACACACAAGCCCTTACCACTTTAAACCCTAGACACTTAACCCTAACCTTTTATACCTTACCCCATAACAATTAATCCATAAATCCCTTTACCTATAAATTCCCTAATCCCTAAAGCTTTAGCCCCTTAATTAACCCCTTATCTCACATCCCCTTGTTCCTTAGCGTTGAACGCCTTAAGCCCTTAACCCCTTATAATCCCTTAAGACTATAACACCTAAGCCCTTAATTCCTAACCTCTTAAAACCTAACCCAATAACCCAAAATACCTAAATCCCTTTACCCATAAATCCCCTGACCGATAAACCCCTTAAGTCCTTTAATTATTTACCTCTAATCCTTTAACCATCAGCCTCTAAGCTCTAACCCTTTTACCCCTTCACCCTTAACTCCTAATGTCATGAACCATAACCCCCCTAAACCCATATCACTAAATCCATTAACCCTTAAATCCCCTAACCCCTAAACCCCTTAACCAATTTACCTCTAATCCCATAACCCTAACCCCTAAGACCTAGTCCACCCCTAACCCCTGAACAACCTAACCCATAATACTTAAAGCCCTAATCCCTTAACCACTAAACAATTAAACCTTCAACTACTTAGGCCTTGGCCCCTATCCTTTTAAATCCTATCCCCCTAACCATTGAACCCTAAATTCCTCAACCCCTAAGGCCACTAACCAATAAAATTATATCCCCTAAACATAAATTAGTCCCTAATTATCCCTTGACCCCTAAATCCTAACCCATTAACCCTTGTGTCTTAACCTATTACCCTTAAAGACCCTAAATCATAAATGCATTAACCCCTTAACTAACTCATACACCCCTAATATCTAATCCCTTAACCCTTAAATTCTAATCGCTTCAACCATAAAGCGCATAACCCCCTATTCGCTTAACTCCACGACCCCTAAACCTTTAAACCTCTTAACCACCTTATGCCTTTACCTTTAAACTCGTAATACCTAACCCCCAAACCCTAAAATCCCTAACCCATAATCCTTAAATCCCAAAACTCATAAATCCCTAAACCCCTAATCCATTATCACCTAATCCTTTAACCCCCTAACACTTAACCCTTAACCTCCTCAACCCTAACTCCCTAACTCTATAACCCTAGCTTCCTTATCCCAAAAATTTGTTAACCCCTAAAGGCCTCACCTCTTAAATAATCACCAATACCCTAACCCTTATGTCTTTAACCACTAATCCCCTAATCCCTTAATCTCTTACAATCCCTTAACACTTAAACCCTTCACCCTTAGCACTTAGCCTCTTAAACCCTAACCCCATAGCATCGGTGCCCTCAATCCCTTAACCCTTAAATCCCCTAACCCATTAACCCATTTACCCATTTACCTATAAGTACTTAACACCTAACTCCTAGGCCCTAGTTTATCCATAAACACTTAATCCCTTAATGTCTAACCTATGAAACCCTAACCCCCTAAACCTAGATCCCTAAATCTCTTAAGCACCAAATCCCCTAACCCCTAAACTCCTTAACCCCTTCACATGTTTACCTATAATCCTTCAACCACTAACCCTAAGTTTACCCCCTCACCCATAAACAACTTATCCCATAATCTCTTAAAAATTAAACCCTAACCCATAAACCCCTTAACCAATTTACCTCTAATCCCACAACCCTAACCCCTAAGACCTAACCCATAATACTTAAAGCCCAAATCCCTAAAGCCTTAAATCCCTTAGCTCTTAAACAAATAAACATTTAATTTCTTAGTCCTTAACCCCTAACCTCTTAAACCCTAGACCCATAACCATTGAGCCCTAAATTCCTTAACCCCTAAATCCCCTAACCCACAAAACCATATTCCTTAAACATAAATTAATCCCTAATTAGTCCTTGACCCCTAAGAGAGAAAGGGAAGAGATATGGAGGGGAAGAGAGAGTTAGGGAGGGAGGGATAGAGGGAAGGTTAAAGAATTAATATGTAATATAAAATGCTACAGTGTTTTCTAGTGACAAAATTCTAGAGCATTTTGAACTTACAAAATGCTAGATCATTTTGTAGTTAAAAAACGCTAGAGCATTTTGTAATTAATTAAAAAACTCACAAGTGTTTTGTAGTTAAAAAATGCGCCAGCATTGTTGTTTCCTACCCTCCATGTAAACTAACATGGCAGGCTCGGGACTTCCCATGCCTATTTCAAAGAAATGCTTGAGTGTTTTTGTTTTAATAAAATCTTGGGGGGGTTCGAAACTAGGATTACATCTAAAAGGTCCCTCAACTTTGTTTAAGGACCCTCATATTTCTTTCTGGATCTAATGAGGATGTCTTCAGTGAGCTGCATGCTATATGTTGATGACGCCTGCTAGTATTGGATTTATATCCTAGTTCTACCCTAGGTATTTTCTTAGAAGATCATTTCCACCTATTCATTAATTTCCTTAGGTTATAGTAAGTACTTTACTTATTCATTAGGTTCCTTAGGTTGTAATTTGCCATTTGCTTGTTTATTTGTTATGATAAATAGGAAAAATGTGGCTCATTTTCATTAACTCTTCCAAGTTTATTATAAATATGATGTAAAGTCTTAACTTTTGGTGAATGATCCACATATTGCAAAAGTTATATACTACAAATGGTCATAGCACATTCTGGCAACAAAATGCATAATGAAGTTACAGGCTGGTGATGTCGGATTGCTCATATTTGGAAATTGGCTTTTGATATTTGTCACAAACTAGGTGCGTTTTTAATGAAGGAACATTTGTTCATAATGACTGACAGAGCTGACATACTAGTTGTTCTTGATATTATCAAATTCATTGAACCAAATATTTGTACTTCCCATTCATTTATGATATTTCTTGGTATCAGTTATTGTATTCATAATGTGGCCTAAACAGGAGGGACACTCATCAATTTGAAGACGTGACTTAACAGGAGAAAAACGTGTTGTGATGAAGAAAGGCAGTGGAAAAATACGTAGATTTGAACCAGCAAATGTTAAGTGGGCCAGAGACTTCCCTAAATGTGTAGAAATGATACAGAATGCGAGGTGGTTTTCATTCTGTGAAAGGATCAGTGGCCATAACTTAGAAATGACAAATGCTTTTGTAAATAATTATAATGACTCATATGTCAGTTTTCAAACCCTAAGCTTAAAAGTAAATGAAGCCACAATTGCAGAAGTAATGGGAATAACCCTCGAAGGCGAAAAATAGTTTTAAAAACATTTATTTGAGGTTGATTTAAGCATGCTTTTGTTTCTCGGTTATGAAAAACTCAATTGGAGCAAAGGAATCCATTTAAATAATGTCAAACAAGAATGGAGGGATATGCTTAATGTTGCTCAACGCTACATCACATGTGAAGGCCGATTTGCGACAGTTTTCAGGTATCATCTAAGGTTTTTATTGCATCTGAATAGGGAATCTAGGTTAAATCTACCTTATTATCTATTTAAGAGCCTAGAAAAATGGTCACAAGGGTAAAAATCACCCCGACCATACCAGTCATTCTATTTTTCATCATGGCTTGATCAAATTATTGATAATCACTTAATTAAAGAAGTTGGATAGATCTTGGTTGCATTTTTTGGTTTGGCTTGGTTTTGAGCCAAAGTTTCTTGAAGCCCAGATGCATACTAATGGAAAATAAACAGAGAATAAATACAAAGGTTTGAGAGGGAAGAAGAGAAAGGTAGAGCATGGAAGCAATAAATCAAAATATGAATGCAATGGTGATAATGAGTATGTGTCAGAAATTTCTAAAATAGAGGTACAAAAGGAATTGGTTTGTGAGTTTCAAGAGGAGATTATTGCTCCCAATACTCCCAAGGACACTGAAGAAAATAACATGACTCGTGATTTCTCTTCTAGTACAAAAAATGATGATACCCCTGCTCCAAAGAATTGGGGAAGAGAATGGAGACAAAAAACTAGGCCTAAGAATAAACTGAGGATGAATATGAAGGTCATCCTACATTTAAAATTTCAAAAGGATGTTGAAACTATCATATAAGATTCATCCAGTGATGCAGACATACATGTTGCATATGAAGAGTATCATACAGTAGACCAAACCCTTGAAGCATGCACCATAGTTTCCCAAAGAAGCTTATAAATATAAAGGTAAACAGATAATTTCTGATTTTGAAATAGGACTGTACTTGTTCAAAACCCTCATATATTGAAGAATTAAAGGAATAGGAAGATCCTTCACATCAAAAAGTTATGGAATCAATGTCAAAAGTTGAAGTATTGAAAAAATCATTAACATATTTTAAGGATCAAAATGGAGATCTAAATTATTCGAAAGAAAAGTTAATGATAGCAAATAGGAGGTTGAGAGAAGATCTAGAAGAGATCAATGCAAGTTATTTAATAACAGCTTCCAAGGAAGTAATAAAAATAAAGAGGCTCACTCAACAACAAAATGAGGAGCTCATTAGTCATAATAAAGAACTCCAAACCAAGATTCAAACAATGGATGGAGAGATCACAGACACTTGATGGACTGGCAATGTTAGTTGAAGAAGCTATGAATCTTTGAATGATCGTGTTTAAATACAGCTCAAATTCTGTTGAGACTGTTCAAGAGTACGACTCAAGTCGTATTTCTAGAATCTTCGATGGAAAATTTTATGTTATGTTATTTATCATCATTTTCCAGTTGTTAGTGATAGATGGCATACTTTATTTATGAGTCACAGATATAGATAGAATATGTATCATCTTTTCTATTTTTGGTTTATTCGATCCATAAATATTGGATCCCAAAAATGTTATTGTTTCAAAACATTTTGTATAAATATGACAATGAAGAATAGGAAATGAATTAGGAAATAGATTTGGGAGATCATGCTACATATCATCTGTATCATGCATGTAGTTTATGTTTTTTATGGTTTATATAAAGACTATCTTGGAATGATATTATATTCGAGATGAGTCCATTTTTGTTCTTTTATTATAATGAATGTTTATGTTCGGTATGAGCACCTTATTCATAATTGTATTCTCTGATAAATAATTTCTATCTTAAAATGCTTGTGAATGGGTTAATGTTTATTATGCATTCTTAGATCTGAAGCTCTCTCCTTATATAATGCATGCTCGTGGTATTTTTTGTTTGTTCATAACTTAGTCATCTCTATTGTTTGATTAACTTATATATACATGATCCCCACTTTACCTTTAGAAGATATTCATAAGCCAAAACATAGTCATCTATTTGAAAACTTCAAGATTACCTGGACTTTGAGCCTTATTAGTCTAGGTGCAGAATCTAGTGATAACAATGCCTTATTGCAAGATTAGATGAAATGTTGCAAGTGTGTGAACTTTAAGCATTAATAGATTCCCCATAATGTATGAGGTTCGGAGGGTATGTGGGGCCAATAATGCATCATTGTTTCTTTTTTTCTCTCTTGTTCATGTAAGTTGTGAAGCAAGTGTCGACGAAAAGTTCCTCCCGTGAGGGAAGATTGTTGGTGATGACTGGTGAAGCTGTAACAAATAATGGTGGTTTATACAAATGGCGTGGCATACTCATGGTCTTGAAAATATGTTAAGATGACTACAATAAGAGGAGACCGAGGGGTCAACTCATGATATTTTTTGTACATGGATGAATAGTGTCATGTTCCCATTTTGACAGTGCCATGAAGTAGATCGAACCCCATAGGTCCTAGTGACAGATTGAATTAAATAATTAATGAGGGGTTAAGATGAGGCAATTAATTATGTAGGAGTGTGCATTTAAATTTATCCATAGTTGCTACCCACTTGGATTAAATAATTATGGATCATTTAATATTATTGGTGCAATTAATGTTTTTATTTGTTATGCTGAATAAATGGAGAAATTGGCCCACCAATTCGAATTAGTGGATAAGGTTGGAGGAATTACTTGGCGTAGAAGTAAAGTAAGCACTAGATTCCAAAAATGATGCCAAAAATGAGAAAAGAAGAATATTTCAGGAAAAGTGGCATAAAATCCAGAAAGCAAGATAAAACAGAAAAAGCAGGAAAGTATGAAAAGCAAGAAAGTTAAGAAAAGAAGGAAAGTCAGAAAAAGAGGAAAAAGAAGGAAATCCAAAGCAAAGCAGAGCAAGGAAAGTATGTCCACTCATGGGTGACCTATTCTCACAGGTCACCAAGCCAAGTAACTTGCTCAACAAGTCAACATTAATTCTATAAAAGAATTATTCCAACTCCCTTTCACATCTTTTGCTAGTTTGATAAATTTTATGAATGCATTTGTGCATTTGAGAATTGGGAGATGTGCCCCTAGTCAAGCATGGGAGATGTGCCCCATATTTTTGTGAGAGGATAATGGCATTCAGCCATTTTCACTGATTTTATTTGCAGGTATTGTAGCTGATCAAGTCGAATTTGAAGATCAGAAAAAACATCATCCATTCCAGAGATCGAATCTCCAAGCTTCCTATGGATTTATAGAGCTAGTTTTTGGTGTAGAAGAAGATAGATTTTTCCATTATGATTTGAGAGGTAATTTGGCCTATTTCTGATGTAATAAGATATTACTGAAGCTTATCAGGTCTAACAGATGGTTCAGAATCATCATCACCAAGTTCAAAGATCAAATCCTCACTCCTCCTTCTATTCTACAACTAGTTTCCTATATGCAAGAGGAGAGATTCTTCCATCATCCTCCGAGAGGAATATTGGCCCATTTCTGATGTAATAACAGAGTATGTAATGTTATGATATCATTCACTTCAATACAAATTACATAACTCTGATTTCTTCTCCAATTTATGCACCCCTTCTAGATTTAGTTAGAATTTGACTAGATTTCAATGAATGATTCATAAGTCAATGTGTAGAAGTCCAAATGAAGTCATTCCAGTTTCTGGAGTTACCTAATATATCACCTGACATGATCCCAGCTCTGTTTCATAAATTATATTTCATTTGCATATGTTTTTGGAGTCTAAAAGTCTAGCTAGCAGAGTAGTCCTGAATTGTCATTTTACAAGTTATGCTATAATACTTTCTCAAATATCTTTGTAAATTTATGGAATGATATATTACTGTTTAATGACTGTTATTAAATTATATTCAACCTCTATAATCTTAGAAACATCCATATCCATTCTCCATTTAATTACCTCACCCATACTAATCTGTATATGCTGAGTAACCCTTAATCTGCCTCGTGACTATCCAGACTTGTTTAAAACCTGAATATACCTTTATATACATGTTTGATAACTTTATTACCAATCCAAATCATTATCCAAAGCCTCTTCTTGTGGATATGAGAAAAGTGCTTCCTAGTTTCACGGTTAGGTGTCCCAACAGCATGGAAGTAGGATTCCGCGGAGCGGACTCCGAAACTTCAATGGTCCCTGATCTAAATGTGTTAGGGAAGATGCTCTATCAGTCCTATTATTTCCTTGATTTCTTCCCTCTGCCCACTTCCCTATGACCAAAAGTATCAGTCATTTTCCCTTATCCGCTTAGCTTCCAAAAGTCAACTGGTTGTTTGCAAGTTTTATTTTAATATAGTAAGATAATTTGCAGAAATTTAATATTCTGATCTGAATATTAGATCAGGGATATTACAAATAGTGCTTCCATCCATGCTAGAGTAGATGGACCTAGAAATGATGTTACTGGTGTGCAAGAAGCAGAACTACTGATGATCATGAGAATCCCACTGGGGTGGGGGACTAGAATATTGGTGAAGTTGTTGGATGGGGTGCTTTAGTGTACCAGATGTGTTTCTACTTTGCAAATGTGAACACTTCTACCTTCAAAACGTACAACCCCCTTGATGTGATAGATTTTTTGATGTTGACCATAAGGGATACCACTAAGGTAGAAATCACTAATGACTATCCCTACTTAGTTCAAGGCGATCCCTTATATTGATTGAAAGAGACCCAAAGGTACCACTATAACTACTAAAAATATTAGAATCTAGTGATTTTTTTGTTTATGATAATTGAAGTACATGTTAAGACGAGGTTCTTATCTTTGAGAACAAAGATCATTTTGTAACCAATTGTAATATTGGAAGACCTGACACAAGACTGGCTAATAAGTGTGGGGATCATCACTTCCTTTGATTGATGTAAATTTGGAAAGTAACCTACATAAACATTTAGAAGGTGTAGAGTGTAACAGAGGGAGACAAACTGCAAATGAAGGGATTTGTTGGAGAAACAATGCTGAGGGTAAAGGTGGTTGATAAAACTAATAATGTTCGGAATATAAAGACTCAACTACATCGATCAAAGGTGGCCATTGGTTATTTCCAAAAGAATTAAGGGTTCACATGGTTTTGTGTGGACCGGGGAATTGTTTGTACATAAAGAATAATTTGTGGGGTCTTCATGGTTTTGAATGTGTTAGGGGACCAATTTGATGATGGGTGGGATTCCTACAGTTTTGGGTGAATCGGGGAATCAATTTCATGATGGGAATAGTTCCCATGTTTCTAAGTGGGTTAGGGAACCTTTTACATGATGTGGAGGTTCTTTTACAAGCACGAAGATGGGTGCCCCAATGCCATGCAGATTGTTCATGCGGGAATAACTAAACAAATTTGGTGTCTTCGGAGGGCGGGGGGGCCATTGTTGTCTTTGCGTGGGTGATGATATGAGGAAGAGTGCAAATGGTATATTTCTCATGGAGTTATGAGTGGTTAACTATAAATATGTATCATAACATATTTTGAGGAATATGATGGCATCAACTATTGGAGGTAGGGGATTAAATGTGCAACTATAAAATGTTGAACTATGGGTTGAGATTCTCAAATTGGATGAGATTCCTCGAACTTGTGGTGGTTTGACATCATGGGTGCCAAATTATGATAGGGTTTTGAATGGTGCACACACCCATGGGGGAAACATGATATTCTCAATGGCGACATAGATGTCACATCATTTTTGGGAATTAGGACCATATGGTTATCAGTGGGAATACTGGTAAATGTAATGTAAATAGAGGGGAATGCTTCATAGATGGCAGTTTCGAGATGATACATATGTTGCAAGTCCTGTGCCATTGTTGAAAATGTTGGAACTACAGCTTTTGGTCATTACCCTCCACATAGTATGCAAATAACCAAGTGTAATAGGGAGTATGACAAAGGTATTGGAAATGCAAAAATAATAACCAGAAACATAGTGCACCTATTGGTGTGTGTATGATATCATGGAAAGAATTGTTTTAGCTACAACGCATTGACATGACAATTGAGGGTCATTCCTTTGGGATATGTCAAAATTCATGCCCCTTTTGATAGGGATTGCTTTATGACATAGGGATCTGTCCATTTAGATACAAAATTACCCATTTTGGGTTTGGTGTCATTTTTTGTTTTTAAAACTAGAACTAAGTCTCCCTTGCTAAAGGTGTGAGGTTGTGCTTGGCGTTCATAGTGTGCTTTGGAGAAAAGCTTCATGGCCTCGTGTTGTTGTAGTCAGACCCTTCTTTCATCATTAATGTTTTCCAAAGTAAACATTAATTATTCGAGAGATGGGGTATCGGGTAATAACTCCATAACTTATTAGAGTGTAGATATTTGGCATTCAATAGGTAATATTGCTTCTACTCCATGGACGAGGTGGAATGGGGTAAATCATGTGGCACTTTTAATTGAGGTTCAGTATTCCCATAAAGTGGGAAATAGCATATAGTTCCAATTGGTTTTCTTCTTATTCACCATGAGTTGAAGCATGGTTTTGAGAACTTTGTTCATGGATTTGACTTGTCCACTAGCTTAATGATAGTAAGATGTAGAGAACTCATGCTTGAATCCTTAAAAAAGTGACAACTCCTCGAAAGTCTAATTGCAGAAATGGGTGTCCTTATCGAAAACTAATTGCTTCGGGACTCCAAAGCATGAAATGACATAATTAAAGAAGAATCATGTGGTATTAGTGTCGTTGCAATCCAATGTAGGAATTGATTTGGCCCACTTAGTGAAGTAATCGACTTCCACCACAAGATATTTGTGACCTTGCACTGAGGTCGAGCAACATTCCATGAAATCAATTCCCAATTTGCAATGGGCCAAAGGTGATTACTGGATGGAGACGAGTAGGGAGCACCCGTGTTTTGTAGGAAAACACCTGACAATTAGCATATATTTTGACAATGTAAACACAATCCTTGAAAAATGATGGCCAAAAATTCCCTACATAGTGTATTTTTTGGTCGGTATCCAACCTAGAGAGATGACCATCACATGCCCCACTATGATAGTTGTTAAGTAGATACTATGATTCCTCATGTGACAAGCAGCATCATATGATAATGTTGACCTCGCAACAATATAAGACATATCCAAGGATGATATATCTGGGAGGTTGTTGGTGTATGCATTGACAATCATCACGAGACAGGTGGGGGGGATTTTTGAGTTTAGAGATCAACTAGTATATTTCCATACCATGGATCATCAGTGGCTATGAGGAAAAGATGCTCATTGGGTAATTGGTCATTCACAGGTTCTCTCGAGTTAGTGGTCAATATATCAACAATGAGCTCGGCAAGGGCTAAGAATTTTTTGCTTTTAGATATAACAAAATAAAGGTTGAATTCTTGGAGAATAACAATCCACCTTACAAACTTATATTTAATGAGTCGTTGGCTAAGTATATATTGCATTGGATTGGATTATGTGATCACTATTGTTTTGTGTAGTAAGATGTAATGGCACAATTTCTTGCTTGAGAGGATTATGACTAGTGAAAGCTTCTTGTCATGAGTTTATTTGAGTATTGGTCCTACCAATGTTTTGTTGAGGTAGGAAAGAGCATGTTCAATGTGGCATTCATCCTATTAGACCAGGAAGCTCATAACAATGTAAGATAATAAATTCTCAAAGTCTTGTGGGGAGATGAGGGGTGCAAAAGCTAGCGCTTACTTTATTGCTTCGAAAGAGTTTTGTGATTGTTCATCCCATTGAAAAGGGATGTATTTCCTAAGTAGACGTATAAAACTGTGTTCATGAGTAGCATAATCAAGTACAAGTGACAAAGGAAATTGGCCTTCCCTTGAACACTTTGGATGGTAAGTCAAGGATGGCTTGGAATTTAGATGAATCTACGGTGATTCCTTCTTTTGAAATGATGAATCCTAATAACCATCATGTGATGACATAGAACACACATTTCAAGGGATTTAATCATATATTGTAATTACAACATTGTATGAAGATGGTCCATAGGTCATGAAGGTGGTCAAAGTGTTTTGTGGATCTTGACATAAGATCATTAAGGAAATCCAAGATTATATGGGCAAGGTCATTGAGAATGTATGCCATAGCTCGTTGGAATGTGGCCTCGATATTGTTTAACCCAAAGGGAATAACCCTATAGGAAAAGTTCCCCCATGGTGTTGTAAATTTCATTTTTTACTTATCCTATAGGAGTATATGTATTTGGTTATGGCCTAAAAATCCATCCATAAAGGACAAGATTTCACTACCCGCACATGAATCAACAATCTAGTCAATGAATTGGGTGGGGAATTTTCTTTGGGACATGCTAGGATGAGATCACAGAAATTTGTATAGACCATAATGGTTCCTTGATTCTTGTTTACTGAGACGGGGTTTGAGGCCCATGATGTATAAGTAATGGAGAAAATTAATCCATCCTAATGGAATTTTTTCAATATCATCCTTGATAGTTTGAGACTTAGTAGGTTGAACATGTCATTGTTTTTGTCTGACCAGGAGTGTGTTTTTCCAAGTGTCAATATGATGTTCAACAATTGAAGGGTCTAAGCTAGGCATTTTTGCATACAACCATGCAAACACATATTGAAATTCTTTGAAGAGAGAGGTTATGCCAATGACTTCTTGTGGTGAGCATGCACACCAATTGAGATGGTTTCTATCATTTTTGGCATGATGGAAATATTTACTTGAATCATGTGTGAAATATAATATCTATATTTATATCTTTAAAGGAATATAGGGATGGGATTGCTTTTTTGAACCAATCAACGTGATTACGAGGTAAGAAGTATTTTGATTCAATGGTGTACTATTGGGCCACTGGAGTGATTGATTTGACATCAGTAGGGGTTAAAGATGACCTATGATGGATTTCAAACCATGGGGGATCATATAAATGCATGGCCTCCATTATTGCTTCGTCTATGGAGAATAAATAACCCTCTAAAATGTATTCATCTAAAAAAAATTAGTCTTCAAAACCTATATGAATTAACCTATCTTTGTTAGAAGAAATTATGGTATCTCCCAGTTGAGTTGGGTCATCATAGGTTACACTTGCACCTAGCTAGGGGGTAGTGAGTCAATGTGAAGGATATCAAATTTGTTGATGGGGTTTTGAAAGGGGGGAAGAATCACCTCTCAGGGGGGACAAGAGATCAATTGTGCTCTTCCTCTAGCGTAGGTGGCTAGCTGAGATCATTCCCAGTGAATGATAATGTAGGGTCATCAATGAATGATAATGGAGGGTCATCACTTTTGAGTGTAAGAGATACAAATGTTCATTAGAGGAAATTTGGGGTCTAAAATGGGCCTTATAAGAAAACGCGCCAACAATCAATTTTGTGAGTTGGAATTCAAGAACCAATAGAATTTCAATAAAATGAGTCAGCCATAATGGTTGAATTGACATATTTGTCACAAAAGAAAACTACTTTTTTTGTTCGTATTTTCGACATATCTCCCTGTGTTTTTACTCAAATTCCGAGCGAGATCTTGTTGGATGCGGAATTAAAATTCTGCATCCAACGAGCTCTCCCGCTTGGAATTTGAGTAAAAACACAGGGAGATATGTCGAAAATACGAACAAAAAAGTAGCTTTTTCATTCTTCTCCCAAAATTAAAAACTATTATTTTATTATTTTAACTATTATTTTATTATTTTCCTTAGGAGGCCCATTTTAGACCTCAAATTTCCTCTAATGATTTCTACATCCTCATTTTCATTGGTAGATCTATTATCTTCTTTAAATAGTGTGGGAAGGCCCATTCCCAAAGGGTGAGCTTATTTGATAGTCACTTATGTTCATAAAACGCCCAATAGAGGGCACTAAAATGAATGGTGGGTCAACTTCCAGCATGACCTATATGGGAAAGTGGCATAAGCTTGATTAAGAACATGTGTCAAACTCTGAGTATGCCTAGGAGGCAACATTTGATCAAGGAGGTGCGGGTGTGAGTCTTCCAATTTAAGTGTTTCTAAGGTGAACACTATTCATGCGGCCATCGTAGTAGTGATGTCATTTATGGAAGTTGTCCCTTATGGTTGAGGAGAAGGAATCTCAACCAAATATTAGGTGACACAGATGGTCACCAAGGCATCCAAAAATCAAGGGATTTCGGGACAGTGGTGAGTATAATGCCAAACTTAAAGAAAATAAAACACACGTGATTGGTACATAATGACTTGGACTTTGTTGGTGTGTTGGGAAAAGATGAGATTGGATTAGTGCCACATATTATAACAGGTGTTGATGTGTCACCCTAACATGGTTATTAAGCAAATTCCTAAGGCTCGGCAAGGTGGGGCGCATGTTGGTCATATGGCCTTGTTTCGCGCATAGGGAACACAATAGGGTGACCCTGTCTACAGGAGTAGTGGTCATCATTACTAGGGATTTCAACCTAGGTTGATTCATGCCCCCTGATTTAGGCCTTGTTTCTATTGATGATGGTTCAGGAAAGGGGTTGGTCATAATGGAGGATTTCAAACTAGGTTGTATAATACCCCTATTATTTGGTTTAGTGATAGTCGGTGGTGGTTTGGTCACAAGTATCACTTGCTCAATGTGTGGTACAAATGGCATAACTGGCCTGGATGACAGAATGGTCAAAACTAATACAAATTTATAGTGGGCCACTGGATTTGAGTCCATTTATAGGTATGGTGGGGTAAGATACCGCATAGTTATTCCCAAAGTGAGCCTAGGTAGGGTTAGTCAAGTCATTTCTAGTCTCCCTTGCACTCCCATGGGGGGGTACAACAATAGTATCTGAAAGATGGGAGGTGTTGATGGAATAAATGTCTATTCAATGCTATTTATCACTGTAGGGGTTGATGATGAGACAAATGGGGTTGGATATGTATTTTCAAAGGTGAAAATAATGAACATAAGTCCATATTTTGATGCGGGGATTTTGGGCGAAGGACCTAAGTATGCCCCAAGTAAGTCAGAATCGTTGTACATGTTGGGCCTATATCAACGTAAAGGGGTTGGTTTACTTCACTTACAATGGGTAGGATGTTTTCGGGATTGGTGTTCGAATGAGGGTCATAGTAATTGAGTTGATAAAGAGTGATTATCTTCCCATTAAAAAGAAACATCATGATTTGAAATACCGAAGATGCAACCACCTTCATGGCGTACATATAACAGAGACCCAAAAGGATGTGGTAGTCAAGTTTGCATTAACTATCTCAATGTCAATCATTACCATCTTCCCCCCTAGATCAATGGGGACATTTTGGTACAACCCCATTGGTTGTGATCATCTCACATCATATGCGCAAAGGGAAACTAATGAGGTAATTAACTCTAGTGACCCCAACCATTTCTAGACATTAGATGAATTTACACATGTGGATGCACCTTCATTGGTAATGCATTAATGGATCATATTGTTTTTAACTATAACTAGAACTTGGAATGTGACTGAAAAGGGAAGTCACAGCTCACATTTTTTAAGATCAAAGGTCATAAGGAGCGAGGGTGGAGGGTCAACATTACCAAGTGCATTAAGTAGTGCCTTGTTTTGGGTTGGGCATGTTGTAACACTTCTCAATTGGAAACGGAAGATGGTGACTGAGCCAATTCATCCATAATATTTTAGTTGTGGTTGGCTTTTATGTGAGGGTCATGGGGATAATGGCTAATTGGTACCTTTGGATCCTTGGGATTTGTTCTTTTCTTAGGTGTATTACTTCCAGTAGTCCTCTAGAGGGAGTAGGTGCATATTTTCCTTATGGGGATTCAACTCTTCCATAACCTTTATCTTCAATTTGTAATTTGGCATATGTCATGTTCATGTAAATATTTTAAGAGGATCCATCACCTTGGGGGAAAGGCTCGTGTTGCTGGATAACTACCTTTGGGTTGGAAAAGGGTTGTTGCAAGATAGATTGCTAGGGATATGGTGCATTGGGTACTTGAGGAGGATTTTTTGTTGTCTTTTTGTTTACTTCCACCAACTGTTGGTAGTCAGGGATGAGTGGAAAATGATGAGAATAGTGACTATACTCTCCACAATTTTAGCAGGAATACTTTGTCCCTAGGTTTTATGTTTTCCTTGTTTTGATGGGTTATTAACCCCTACATTCTAGTTTGCTTGGTTCTAATTATGTTAGGGAGGGGGTTTATCCCCTTTCCCATGCTACTGATTATGTGTGTTCTTAGCTTTCTTCTTCCCTGATTTTGATAATGATTAGTTTTTTTTAACTGCTCAAATTGATTAGCTTGTTGTGCGAAGGAAAGTTGTGCTATATCAGCCCCCATGTGTGGTATGGTGGAAAAACCAGGAGGACACTAAAATGAGTAATAAGGATTGTACTCTTGTAGTGGGATATACATGTTTTATACTCCATGTTATGTGGATGTAGGAGTGGATTGTGCCATTTGTGGTGGAGGTACCGACGTTGCTTGGCTCACATTAGGGTAGGTAGGATCGTAGGGTCCATGTTGTAGTTATCTACAATGAGGATTTGGTACAATTGTAAGGGGTGATGACATGGGTGGTATGGTAGGGAACTGCATTTCCATATTGAATGAGGTAGAAGACGAGGGGTGGGAACCTTTTCCTTCTAGGAAATGGACCCAATAATCTCATATCTTGAATGTGACAACCCTACATGTATGGGATCCAAATATTGATGTCGAGAGGCATTAGGTAGGATGGTGTATGAGTAACCTGATTGTGCATAAATGGGATTGAACTGTTGGGCCTTCAAGATGGCCTCTTCCTTAGTTTGGGGAAATGAGGTTTCCATGTCTTTTACAATCACGGGTTGGAGTGATTTGATGAACCAAAAAAATATAAACTAAGGTTTTATGTATTTTTTGCACAATGTGCATAATTTACGCCACTCATGGATGTGGTCTTCTATATGGGTAGAGGTAGTTTGTCTAAATTTTGTGAGAATATCAAGAACAAGTTCATAGCATATGGGAATATAAAAGTAATTGAGAAAAATAGTGGCTATCGTGAAGGTAACAAAGAGTTTGTTATAAGGAAATGGGGTATGTTCTAGAAGGGTTAGAATCATTTCCCAATGGAAATATCTAACTTCAGGATTCAATTTCACTCACAATTTATCCTTGGTGATATTCTAAGTTTGGCCACTAAGATACCCATTCCAAGTGTGTTGATCCTGAGCAGTATAGCGTTGTCTCCATAAAAATCTAAGTGACTCTTTGTGGGGATGAGGAAAGTTATACCTTTTCTTTCACATTCTTAGGCATCATGTTTTCTTATGTAGGTTTCCTTTTGACACTTGCTAATAGCATGATTTTAAAGTACCCTATAATTCAACAATATAGTGTTTCATACAAAGTGTAGAAGATGAGTGGGCATTATTTGGATGCCTATCCCACTCAATCCTAAACAAACTATAAATTTTTGTGTCGCCTCCTATGGAGGAATTTAGTTGATTGAGAATTACAAGGGTTGATTTTAAAGGTCCAAATTCAATTTAAGAAGTGTAAGAAATGTATTTCACAATCCTACTTCTTAATGATCCATCGAGGAATGAATATCATACTCACTGCAAGCAATTATTTAGGTCTCTTAGTGTGTGTTAGTGGAAACAAAAGTGTGTAATAAGAAAATTGATTGTTGCAATTAATTAACAAAATAGCTCAAAGTAAATGCACATGTATATTCAACTTCAACTAAAAAGATACTAAAGGTTCTTGCAACTAACAATTTAAACAACAATGCTTATGAAGTAAAAAAAGTTTGCAATGGAGGTATTTCACACTTCCCCCCTTTTCTAATTCACCAAGTTCACAAGGAGTGCAAGGTGAAGAGCATACTTCAAGATATTAGAGTCTTTGGGTCATTTCTTGTGTGCAATGAGAAGTAAGAAAATAACATCAAATGTATTTATTAACAACTTCTATGAAATGTAAAACATGATCTTGTTAATGGAAATACTCATCCAATGCAGACAAAGGTTGTTTCCCTAGTCTAAATAACTCAAATCTAGAACAAAACACCTACAGAACAGAGAATCTTTCCCTAGAATCAACTAGACTACTTGAATCAGTTGCTCTTGTACCTTTTGATAGGCTGTGAAGGTATGAACTTGTCGTGCTTGAGCTATGTGGAGATCCTTCAATAGACATAAAAGAAACAAACCTAATGAGAGTAACAAGATAACCTGCAATTCTATGTAAATGACTAAGGAAATAAACAATAAACAAAGAATAAGAATGAGATACACAATGTTTATGGGAAAGAAACAATGTTTTCATTAAAAACTAATGAAGGAGAGATCATAGCCAATCCTTGGTGTTTGGATCTCTTCACAATGGGGTCTTGCCTCAAGCTTCACCTTGCCTTCTAATTACTCAAGAAAGTCTGAGCTAATTTGGACAGAGTTTAGATGCTATCACACAATCTTCCTCCCGTTTCCCATGATGGGCGAGCCACTATTTAAAGGCATCAAATGATAGAGTGGGTTGAGGATTCGAAGGATAATGTTGAGGGACCATCCCTAGGATAAGGGAATTCAAGTTCCACATGCCCTAATTCTTAGGGATGAGGTTCCATGAAGGCATCTTCGAGGAACCTCTCGAAACTTCTCTTTTTGTGTTTATAAGTCGAGCACCGCACTTTGCAAGAGGGAAATAGGCAGTGAAAGGGGGTACAACATGTTGCAAGAGGGAAAGAGGAAGTGGAACCACTAATTTTCAATAGACAAAGTGCGTTTCGAGCATGGGTACCGCCAATTGTATAAGAACAAGGTGTGGTAGTGGCTTAGAGTAAGGAATTACCCTTTTTCTCTCATTTTTTACTTCAAACTCTGAGGGATTGTTGCACCGGGAAGCGCTCTACAGCCCAGTATGGGGGAGATCTTGTAACGTAACGTTCCTCATGCATGTAACGTTCCACATGTAAACGTCGGCTATAAATATTATGAGGGAGATGTTGTAACGTTATGTAACGTTCCTCATGTAAATGTCGGATATAAATATTTACCTCTATTTACTTATGATTTTCGATTATGAGCGAGATGTTGTAACATGACTTTTTACTTACCGATTATGATGTAGATGTTGTAACACTATGTAACAAAAGTAATAAATTTAAATTTAAAAAATAAACCCGTAAAAACAATATAAATTAGGTTAAACACAAGAACATAAAAAACTTCACCGCGAACAATAGAACCCTTTCTCAGCTCCATCACCATCCATGTCTCACCGTCACCATCCATGTCTTAAGTCCCTAGAATCAGCCATACAATGAAAGAGATCCAGCAAAACTTTAAAAAAATAGCTAGAACTCTAATAAATTATTTACCTTCAATTTCCGTCATAGAATGCAATGCAACTTTCTTGCATTTATAACAATCATTGATGTGCAGCCTCATCACATTTTTCTGTAGATGAATCAACATGTCAGCAATAATAATCTAAAATAATTTTTTTGACTAGAGTAGATTTTAACTTTTTTAACGTTTTGAATCTAAAAATTGTTTAAAAACCTTATTGCTAGGTAGTATTGCCCATAGAAACATTTTTTACTAAGAATTTGTTTCAAATCTTAATTGTTGGGCAACGTGTCCCATGCAAAACATTTTGCATGTAAAATTTGTTTAAAAACCTTATCGCTGGGTAGTATTGCTCATACAAACGTATTTTTACTGAAAATTTGTTTCAACTCATAATTGGCAGTCATAATAAAGTAGAGTAGATTTAGATTATCATTGCTGACATTTTTTTATTTTGATAATCAAGATGTAAGCAATGATAATCTAAAATAAATTTTTGATTAGAGGAATTAAAAATGAAAACAAATTCCCAGTCATAATAAAGAGGAGTATATTTTTATTTTTTTAATTATGAATATGGTATTTTTTAATCCTTTCAAAAAGTTAAAATAGCACAACCAAAATATTTTCAAAAAGTCTTGAAATAAAATTAAGCTCGAGAATATCCACAATATTATGATGTAGATGTTGTAAGGTTACGTAACTTTATGTAACTTTAAAAGTAAAAAGTAATAAATATAAATTTAAAAATGTGTTGGCCTTGCACATGGTTTTAAAACCATGTGCAATGCCTCCTAAAGAGTCATGCAAGGCTTCTTAAACAACCCATGGTAAATTGCACTCAAGGAGATTTGTTAAATTTTTTTACCAAATTTCAATTAAAAATAAACTATTCCTACAAAAATTATAAAATTTCAAAAAAAATATTATTTCAAACACTAATCAATATCGTCATTTCCCAATATTGTTTTTCCACGAGCATTGTACCATCCATCCATGTTACAATAGTAATTACAAAACTATGGAAAATCTAAAATTAACAAAGACCTAAACAAAACCAAAATATTTTCAATAAATCGTGAAATAATATTAAGCTCCACAATATTATGATGTAGATGTTGTAACTTTATATAACGTAATAAATATAAATTTAAAAATATGTTGGCCTTGCACATGGTTTTAAAACCATGTGAAAGGCCTCATAAACAACCATGCAAGGCTTCTTAAACAACCCATGGTAAATTGCACTCAAGGAGATTTGTTAAATTTTTTTACCAAATTTCAATTAAAAATAAACTATTCCTAAAAAATTATAAAATTTCAAAAAATATATTATTTTAAACACTAATCAATACCTTCATTTCCCAAGATTGTTGTTCCATGAGCATTGTGCAAACCTCCTTGAGTGCAATACCTCAGAAGAGGTTTGCACCTAGGGTGGCTTCCGACCAATGCAATGCATAGCCGTGTGAGATATGAATTGTCATGGCTACTGAAATACATCGTAGATCCATGCGAAGAAGACTCAAATTTGGACATAGCTACCAGACATACAATGTATATATATGTCATACAGACATAAATCTAAGCACAGTCATGCAAATACAAACGTGGATCCACGCAATGACTCATAGAAAATACTCCATCGCAACCTAAGGAAAGCAATCATAACAAATGAATGCTCAATGGACACCTAGGGTCTTCATCTCGTTCTCGAGAAAGTACGATTATATCTATGCGAATAAATGTATTGAAGTCGAACATGGTAGAAACCACTCGATTACCAGTCAATTATAAAAACAGTTAACAAGTGAGAGGGAGATAACCATTAATGTTAATGATTCCCAATGTACCCCATTACATTCCTCCAAATGTGAATGGATGGACTGACATCAAACAATCGGCTGAATCTTTCGATCAAAGGCCAATTATGAAATCCTATTGTCGAAATCAAGGAAATATTCCATTAAGGTATGCATATTTCAAGGAACTTACTTGTTTCCAAGACTAAGGGCCTAGAATATGTGTCGAATTCAATAGGAATAGCATCATCGAAGGAGAGCCACAATGAATCCCACATCAGCGACATGAAACTCGGAACAAAGTTCTGGAATTTAAGTATGAAGTAACCACATGACTGACTCAAAGGTTACTAACACAAACTAGAGGTAGGTTTGACTACAAAGCTTAATTATCAATATACAACTTTCCTTTGAACATTGGGAAACACGACCAAAGACCTAGCAGCATTTAATTGACAAGGAATATACCAAGACATAATGTGATGTTGGATGATGCATTCTTTGAAAAGACTCAAAGGAGTAACATGAGTCAAGAAAGTGGATTGAATCAAAAACAAGTTGAATACCCAATTGATTGAATGAAATGAAAACAAGCGCCATGTTCAAAGGTGACTAGAAAGTTTCCATTATTACAAATGAAACATAGTTTTCTTCCCTTAATTTCCCCATCATGATCAATGAGTGCCTCTTTTCTTTTTAACGAGTTAAAAGAGGATAACAAACACTCGTTATAGCTTATCATTGGATAAGTCCATTCTCATATGTTTTTGAACCTAAGAAAGGAGGGGTTCATTCCCAAAAAGAGTCTTTCAGTGTTTAGTTTAACGATTCCAATTAAAGGAAACTCTGCGTCGTTCATGTTTAGAGAGCCTAAGCGAGATTAAAGAAGACTCCGAAAAGGTCCTTTTTCATAAATTTTAGTCTCTGAGGCCTGAAAAAAGTATAAAATAATACCTTGGAGAACTCTTCCAGTCAAAGACTAGAGCGTACCGTTTTTGTAAATAGTTAATCTGAACCGAAAAAGGGGTAAACTAACATCGGAAATTCGACCTTTAAAGTACTTTTATGAGCGTGAAAGCGACCAGTTCACTCGCCGATATTTTCATATTTCGAGAGTTAGAAAAGATCTTAAGAGGACTCCATTGGGGTGTTATAATTTTACAGTTTATTCAATATGATCTAGGATCTTATCTAAGAGAATAACATGCACAAAAATAATCACAAGAGACAAGAGACACAAATATTTTCCTCAGGGAAAACATAAAGGAGAAAACCCCGCAACTTCCTTAGAGATAGAATGAGCACCAGTAGCAAAAGTAAAAACCAAAAGAATAAAGATGATCTTCAACAATTTCTCTCTCTCTCACTTGTGCGATCTAGTCCTCTCTCTCTCATGTGTTATTGATGAGTAAGTGTGTCTATAAAATAGAGATTCACTCTCTCTATTTATACATATTTTCCACTTGACATTTTCTCTACAAGGTCGACTTCTCTAGGAGAGTCCAATAACCCTAATATAACTTAACTTAGGGGTCTAATGTCTCGACATACAATGGATGGTTAACCTCAATGACTTTACATGACTTGATTATATTAATCACTCTCCCGATCGGAGGAACAAACATCTCCGTCAGGGTACAATGAAATACAATATGAAATATACAAGTGAATATCTTCTGAAGTTACAATTACATTAACACTCCCTCTTAACTAGGAAGGTATTCTCTTGACACAGACATCAATACATATAGGCACAATTATTCAATGTTGGATCATCGTCATCACTGCTATTGTTGTTCTCATCATCTCGATCAAATGGTGTTATATTCTCCAATCTACTCGTCATAGGAAGTTCTACAGATCCAACCCTTTTTCATGTTGGATGCAAACCTAGCCTCCATGTAGGTCTTCAAATCATCAAGTAGGTATATCTCAGGACTTATTTCCTTGCAAAATCTAAAGGATCTCCCAGGACTGATTATATGCCTTTGCAAAACTTGAAGGAGCATCCTAGGACTAATTATATGCCTCTGCAAAACCTGGAGGATCTCCCAGGACTGATTATATGCCTCTGCAAAACCTGAAGGAGCATCCCAAAGCCAATTATCTGCCTCTGAAAAACCTAAAGGATCTCCCAGGACTGATTATATGCCTTTGAAAAACCTGAAGGAGCATCCCAAGACTGATTATATGCCTCTACAAAACCTGAAGGATCATCCCAAGGCTGATTATATGTCTCTACAAACCCTGAAGGATCTCCCAGGACTGATTATATGCCTCTGCAAAACCTGAAGGAGCATCCCAGGACCAATTATATTCCTCTGCAAAACCTAAAGGATCATCCCAGGACTGTTTATATGCCTCTGAAAAACCTGAGTCCCCTACTATCATCTTGTCATCTTCATATCACCTCATCATCACTTGGAGCACAACCGAGATGCACACATCTCGACCACGGCCCTTAAATATGCACCATAGGAGGACACACCTACCACCATGTGAGAATGGCTCTTGTGCATCTATGTATTTCGAACCCATCATCTCCCCTTGGGAGGAACCTCAATTTGAAGTACACCAAGATTCTCTCTAAAGTATTCAAACTTCACTCTGGCTAATGGCTTGGTCTACACATCGGCTATTATCTCATCCATTGCAACATATTGGAGCTTCACTGCTCCGCTCTGCACCATATCCCTGATATAGTGGTACTTGATCTCAATGTGCTTCGACTTGTCATGGAACACTGGGTTTTCACACGACTCGGGTTTTCACACAACTCTGGTTCTCACAGAAGATACGAGTCACCTCTAACTGGAGATCAAACAAATCAGACTGTAGCTTCCTAATCCACACTGCCTCACAACTAGATGAACAAGCTGCAACATACTCTGCTTTATTTGTACTCAGTGCCATGCATGGCTGCTTCCTGTTAAACCAAGGGATCAAACCTGATACCATACTGAAGTAGCACCCCGAATTTCTCTTCCTATCTAAGGCACTTCCAGCCCAGTCTAAATCAACATAACCCTGCAAGTTAACCTTTTTTATTCACGTCATATCTAATCCCATAATCAATTGTACCCTTCAAGTACCTCAATATATGCTTTGTAGGAACTAGGTGAACTTGTCTAAGATCCATTAGGAATTGGCTCAAAGTGTTCACATCAAAGCATATGTCTAGTCTCGTGTTCATCAGGTACATCAATGATCCAATCATTTGATGATATACTATGGCATCAACTGAATTTGATGAAGCATCGCAAAGTAGCTTCACTTTTGATGCCATGGGTGTGGCTATTGCCTTGTATTCCATCTTCCCAAATATATTTAGGATCTATACTGTATACTTCCCTTGACCAAGAAATACCCCATATGTACTCTGCCACACCTCCATACCTAGAAAATAATGCATCATTCCCAAGTCCTTCATCTCTAACTCAGCAGCAAGCTTCCTCTTTGCATCTATAATCAACCCATCCTCACCTGTCACAAATAGGTCATCTACATACAGTAGGAGTATCATTGGGTTCCCTTCCTCAACCTTGTAGTAAAGGTTAGAGTCTGCTTTACTCTTGGTAAAGCCCAAACTAGTCAGGAAGTTTTCCATCCTGCTGTACCATTTCATGGGTGCCTGCTTCAATCTGTACAAAGCTTTATTCAATTTGCACACATGAGTGTGCATGTCATGTGTCTCAAATATAAGTGATTTCTCCACATACACTTCCTCTTCCACTGCACCATTCAAGAATGTTGTCTTGACATGCATATGGTGTATCTTCCATTTCATCACTGTAACCAGAGAAAGTATTGTTCTGATGGAAGTGTATCTAGCTATAGGTGCAAAATTCTCCTCATAATATATCCCTTCCTTCTAGGAGAAGTCACGTACCACAAATATCGCTTTATATTTCTCTATGCTTTCATATGCAGCATGCTTGATCTTGTATATCCACTTGGAATTCACAACAGACTTCCCTTCTGGTCTTGGGACCACATGTCGGACATCATTCTTCATGATCGACTAGTATTCCTCGATCATGGAATCCTTCCATTATTTCTTTTATGATGCTTCCTCATAACTGGAAGGTTCCTTGTTAATGATGTCACATAGCAGGGCTACATAACCGGAGTATGACCTAGGTCTCTTCCTTTCTTTGTGTATTCCTTCTGGAGCACCATATCTCGCTACATCTAGGATAGCCTCTCGTACCCATGTTGGTTTCCTCTTGTAAGAATTATTCTCATGGGGTCACGGATCTACAAGTTCCTGAGGTTCTTCTATTTCTTGATATTCTTCTGGAGTTACTTCATTCATTGTTGTATCTCGGATCCTGGGTACTTCTGGTTCTTCAATGTCTTCAATAGGTAGTTTTCCGGATTTGTTGTAAGCTAAGTATTCATTAAATGTCACGTCCCTGCTAATATTGGTCTTCTTGTAGCCTGGAAAGTATATTCTGCAGGCCTTCGAGTTTTCACTATATCCCAAAAATATTCCCTTCTTCCCTGGAGGGTATAACTTCGTTCTTTTCTCCTTTGGAATGTGTATGTACACTGGGCAGCCAAATATCCTGAGATGGATGACTTCTAGTTTCTCACTAGAGAAAGTTTTTCCTGGTATTTTGTTGTCCAATACTATGTGTGGAGTACAATTATGTACATACACGGTTGTTCTTGCAGCTTATTCCCATAGATGCATGGGAAGAACCTAATCATGAAGCATTTCCCTTGCTACTTCCATAATCGTTCTATTCTTCATTTCTGCAAATCTATTTTGTTGTGGATTATATGGAGTGGTCAACTCCCTTTTAATCCATGACTCTTCACATAATTCCTTGAACTCTTCTGATGTGAATTCTCCGTCATTGTCTGATCGAAAGGTATTGATCTTCTTATCTGTGTGATTCTCCACCGGGGATTTGAATTCCTTAAATTTGTTGAATGCTTCATCTTTGCTTTTCATGAAATATATACAAGTCTTCCTAGAAAAATCATTAAATAAGAAACATAATATACATACCCACTCAATGAACTGGATGAAATTGGGTCGCATACATCAGAGTGGATGAATTCCAAGATTCCTTTTGTTTTTCTCTCTCTACTTGGAAATGTCTTCTTTATGTTCTTTCCCTTTGCACATCCTTTGCAAATGCCTTCATGCTTTGTATATATTTCAGAAAGACCATTGACTGCTTTGCTTGCAAGTAATAGTGCTTTATAGTGCACATGTGCAATCCTTTTGTGCCATAATTCACTTGGTTCCATGGATTCATGGACCAAGGCTTGTTCAAGTTGGCCCTTCAATTTGTATAATCCTCCCTCTTGCTCTCCAATCACCACTGCATCATCTATGGTCTTTCCTTTTGGCCACATAAGAACTTGGCCATCAATAAATGCAACTCTCATACCTTTTGAATCTAATGCAGATATAGAGAGAAGATTCTTCTTAAGTCCTGGTACATATAGAACATCCTTCATCTTAGAATATTTTCTAGATTTTAGCTTGTAAGGGGCTTCACCACTTCCTTTTATAAGGTATTGTCAGTCATCCCCAAGTTTCACCTTGTGAGGTGACTCATGTTCAGATACATTCACAAAGGATTCCTTAAATCCTGTCATATGTTTGGAAGCCCCACTATCTACATTCCAATCATTACTCCCATGTGAAATAGTACCTGTGAGATCTGAAATTAGAACATATTCTTCATCGCTTGAAGAATATCCATCATCTCCTCTGGTTTTCTTCCTGGGAGGCTCATCATCCTCTGGAGTGTGAGCATGTTGTTCTTCTCCTTTTATTTCTTGAGAAAATCCCTAGAAAAATGTCCCTTCTCATCACAAGTATAGCATCTGACATTAGATAGATGTCTCTTGGGTCTTCTAGGGTTATTTTTCTGATTATGGTGGTGATGCTTTCCTTTCTTGTGATGAGATTGCTCCCTTTTCTTATTATTGGTGTGTGTTGTGAGAGCTTGATCTTCATTTCCCATATTTTCTTCTTGAGCTGCGATTCAAGATTCTTCTTGTGAGCATTCCTCCCACAACCTACAGGAAGTGATTAACTTTCTTCTAGCACAAATTCCTTGAATAAAGGAGTCCCATGACCTAGGGAGACCATTCAATGTGGTCATCACAACTTCTCCATTCTCTACATCTTCTCCCACAGCTTCAAGTTGTTCTTTGATTTGAGAGACCCTTGTAAAATATGACTGTATGATCTCTGCATTCTGGATCTTTACATTCTTCAACTGATTTCACAAAGTCATCTTCCAATTTATATTCTCTCCTTCAAATTTGGTCAAGGAATCAAACATCTCTTTAGATGTATTTAAGGAAGACACATGTGGTAAAAGGTGATCCTTGATATAATCAACAATAATCCTCTTGGCCTTGACCAAGTTCTTATTGTGTAATGCTTTAGCCTCATCTCCCTCTGGAACTGGAGCCTCTCCACTTATGTAGGTGTCCAATTCATTTTCTTAAGAACAAGTGAAATTATATACTTTCATGCTCAGAAGTTATCAACTCCTTCAAGCTTATCTTCAAGCTTGGTGTGATGAGACATATTTAATGAGAACCTCAAATGGAAATACAAAAGATTTATATCTTACCATTTTGAGATGCCCATACTTGATTTGGGGCTGGTCTTTTGCAGTGTTGATTTTCTAGTCCGAGGTCAAACTAGGGTTTGACTTTCTGTTGTCTGGAATTTCACACCTTCCGTGGATAGAAGTTATTCCTATGGTCTGAATGCTTCAGATCCAGAACAAATAAGTTACAACAAGGCTGATAAACTTCTCCAAGAAGCTATAGACACCTAGAATACAATCTTCAAAGATTGATGTGGTCTTTCACCTATGGCAAATATCTCCAAGAAGAGGGATTGCAAAAACACATCAAACACAAAAGATCAAAAGTACCAAAGTATTATCTATAGATCTATCATTGGTGACTAAGGAATCCAATAATAAACATGCAATATTATACAAGACAAGTTATATGGGAAGAAAATCAACTTTGCATTAATGAATAATGAAGAGTTACAACCTGCGCCTTAGCGTTGAATGCACTCCTTCACAATATCGATGTATTATCCCCAATAGCTCCAACTTGCTCTTCTATTCTCACTCTAATGAATCAAGCCATAATGTCAAAATGGCAGCATGACTTTGCTGTCTCTCAACCATGGGGTATGAGCCTACTTATATAGGACTCAAATGGATAGAGATGGTTGAGATTTTGGTGGGTGAGGTGGACATGAGATTCCCAAAGCATGGATCTCGAGCTCAACTAACCCAGGTGAATAGGGATAAGGCTTGCCACGAAGCTTTTGATCTAGAAGCTTTGTGAAGCTTCTCTTTTTCACTTTTTACCAAGGGCAGCACTCCTGCCCCTTGATGACAGAGCGGTGTTAGGCAGAACCGCTCTTCAAACAAAGAGGAAAGGCAGTGGCACCGCCTGTCTTCAACACAACTCAGGCGGTGCTAAAGAAGGTACCACTCCTAAGCTTAAGGGTAGAAGCAGTGCTAGGTTTTTATGTGCAAGTTTGACATTTGGATTAGGGTTTTCACTTCAAGATGTGGGAATGAGGGAAAAAATAGATGTTTAGGATCTTATCACATGTTGATGAGGAGATTTAGGTGTAACATAATCCCCCCCAAAGCATGAATCTAGATGGATACGATAGGCGAGAGCTTTGATAGAGCAAGTTATCACTTTCGAGGCAAGAATCGGCTTGATCAGAGATCAACATCAACCAAGCACTTGCAATAGATCAATACTTTTGACTCATGAGCAAATGTGTCTTCACCATGCCTGCAGACCAATACAAGGTAGATCCATGGGAGAGATAAACAAACAAGGCTACTAGAATACAACGTAGATCCATGTGATAAAGGACTCAAACTTGGACATAGCTACAAGACATACAACATAGATCTATGTCATACAAACGCAAATTTGAGCATATCCACGACCATACAAATGTGGATCCATGCTAGTAATTCATACAATATACTCCATCACAACTTGGGGAGAAAGCTATGAGTGCTTTATAATAAATACCCAGGGTCTTTGTCTCATCTTCCACAAAGTACGATTCTATCCATGTGATTACAATGATCTGAAGTCGAACATGGTAGAAACCACTTGATTACCGGTCAATGATGTGAACCGTTAACAAGTGCGAGGGAAATCACCATTAATGTCAATGATTCCCAAGGTACCCTAGTACAATCTACTGAGTGTGAATAGATGTTTGATGTCGAACACTCAGACGAATATCCTAATCAAAGGTAAATGATGTGAACCTATGTCGAGAGCGAGAGAATCTGTCATTGAGGCATACAGATCTCAAGGGACTAAATTTATTTCTAAGATTATTTCTCGGATGATGAGCTGATGTCGACAGGAATAGTCTCGTCGAAGGAGGGCCATGATGAATCCCACATCGACGACATGAAACTCGAAACAAAGTTCTGAATGTTGTAGATAATGTAACCATAGAACTGACTCAAAAGTACTGACACAAAGGTTTTTTTAACTGCAGAGGTAAAAAATCTTACTTCTTTTGAACATCGGGTGGCACGACAATAGACTTGGCAACATGACTGGACCATGCAGATACACAGTACGACATTGGACAATGAATTCTTTTGAAAGACTCAAAGGAGTGACATGACTCATGAAAGTGGATCGACTTGTAAGTCAGCTGAATACCCAATTGACTGGATGATATGCAGACAAGTGCTATGTTAAAAGGTGACAAACAACTACCATTTATTTGCAGAATGAACCGATTCCCTTCCCTTAATTCCCCCATCATGATTGATGAGTGCCTCTTTTCATTGTTACGAGTTCAAAGAGGGTAAAAAACACTCGTTTTAGCTCGTCCTTCAGACAAGTCTAAACTCATATGTTTTACGAACCTGAGAAAGGAGGGGTTCATTCCCAAAAAAGGGTCTTTCAATGTTTAATTTAATAAGTCCAATGAAAGAAAACTCAGTGTAGTTCATGTTTAGAGAGTCTGAACAAACTAAAGAAAACTCCAAAGGGTGCTTTTTCATATGATTTAGTCTCGAGGGCCCGAAAAAGTGTAAAATAATACCTAAGAGAACTCTTCCAGTCATGATTGGTTGGAGTGTACCTTTTTCGTAAGTAATGCCCCCTAGTTCAAAAAAGGGGTAAACTATCACTAAGAAGACAACTCTTCAAGTACTTTTATGAGCATGAAGAAGACAAGTTCACTCAACAATCTTCTCACATTTTAAGAGTCTAAAAATAGCTTAAAGAGGACTCTATTAACTTTTTTCATGTTTGGATCCAGAGCACGAAAAAGTAATAAACTAAACTCAAACCAGTTTTCATGTTTTAACCAAAGCACGAAAAATGAAAAGTAAGCTTAACACCATCTTACTAATTTTAATGAGCTCGAAGATCAGTTGAAAGAATGCTCAAGGTATCTGATTCATTTTTTAATGGGCTTAACACAGAAAATGAACTATGCTCAAAGGGTCATTTCATGGTTAACGAGCTTGAAAGTAAAACAAAGTATGCTCAAAATGACCTATTTCA
This sequence comes from Pseudotsuga menziesii, assembly GCA_001517045.1. Classification (NCBI taxonomy): domain Eukaryota; kingdom Viridiplantae; phylum Streptophyta; class Pinopsida; order Pinales; family Pinaceae; genus Pseudotsuga; species Pseudotsuga menziesii. Next base: position 262,719 of record LPNX010254327.1, on the reverse strand, counting down.
TTTTTACACAAGATTGAAACAGAAAATAACTATGTTTGAAACATGGTTTCATTTTTATGCAAGATTGAAACCAAAAGGTAAACTATGCTTAAGGAAACCTACTTCATTTTTTAACAAGCTTGAAATAGAAAATGAACTATGCTCAGGAATGGTTTCATTTTTATGCAAACTTGAAACCAAAAGGTAAACTATGATTGAGGAAACCTACTTCGTTTTTTAACGAGCTTGAAATAGAAAATGAACTATGCTCAGGAATGGTTTCATTTTTATGCAAGCTTGGAACCAAAAGGTGAACTATGCTTTAGGAGATCCATTTCATTTTTTAGCGAGCTTGACATAGAATGGGAACTTTGCTCATAGGCATTTGTTTCATTTTTTAACGAGCTTGACACAAAATGGGAACTGTGCTCACCAACCTGTTTCATTTTTTTAACGAGCTTGACACAAAATGGGAACTATGCTCACCAACCTATTTCATTTTTTAACAAGCTTGACACAGAAAAAGGAACTATGCTCACAAAAATGGTTTCATTTTTATGCAAGCTTGAAACCAAAAGGGTAAACTTTGCTTGAAACAACCCATTTCATTTTTTAATGAGCTTGAAATAGAATATAAACTATGCTCACAAAACTGCTCCTACCCGACATGATATCCAGAGGTTGGTAAGTTTCCCCCAGTACATCAAGCTAGCGTCTTAATTCCATTATGATGTCCATAGGCTGGAACCATGCCCCCCATTTTACCTATGATGGGAAGAAGCTAACTACAAGAAGGGGAAAGAATCACAAGAACATGAGGCACATGCAAGGCAGTCTGATTACTAGGAGTAATGTGATGGTCAGGTGTAACAAAGGAAAGTTGATCAATGGTCACAATATTCCCATCATGGGGAAATGCATAACTCTAAAGAGTGTGGACACTACAGCCTTCATGGCATAAACATAATCACGTCCAAGGAGCATATTGAAATCTAAAGGACCTTGGACCACCATAACATCAATACAGATAGTTTTCCCTTCTAATGTAATAGGAAAATGAGAAAGTATCCCTAAAGGTGCAACAGGTCTTCAATTAAAAGAAAATATCTGATCGGTGGTTGGCATAAGCTGAGGAGAACCTAAAGCTTGCCAAGCAGTTGAGGATAGAATGTGTTGGGTGTGTTCTACTATCTTAAATACACTATCGACCAGGGTTGGTAGTCTTAGAGTTGCATTATCGACTGGGGTTGGTAGGCTTAGAGTTGCTACAAAATATATGCGAAGGTAGAGGGGTTCCTAGGGCGTTGTAGAAATACTTTAATAAACAAAATATTGAAAGATCTTTCAAAATGAAAAACCAAGTCAAACTCCTAAAATTTTAATTATTAATTGTGATTAAAGCAAAACATCATACTAGGATAATATCAAACTACTCATTAATTAACTCTTCTTCTTATTAATCTAAGAAAAGGAAAACTTTCATAAACAACTTCAGAAACTGAGAAAGGTATAATTTATGAATAAGTAGAAAAAATAAATAAAGAAGCAGGTAGAAAACTTAATTAAGAAGACTTCTCTAATTCTTTAGCGTATAAGCGTTTTTAGTAAACATACAATTAAAGGAATAAATCCTATGCTAGTGTCAATCTACAAAGTATTGGTGTATTTTCTAGAAATTAACATGTCTAAACCTAAGTTCAATATAAACAATGGTGAATTAAACTAAATCAGAGATACAATTATCAGATATTACAGTGATGATAAATGAAGAAATCAAAGACAAAAGAAGCAAATCAAATCATAATTCAAAAACATGCTTTGATTGAAAAGAAATACAAAAAGGGATTTTAATAAGTACTTTAAAATAATCTAACCTAAGGTCCTAGAGGTTGATGTAACTATTACTTAATTACCAAAACATAACACAATTCAAAAAGCCAAAGAAATAAAACTGAAAACGGGTAAAAAAATAAAGTAAGAACACTAAAGGTCGGATGGAAGGCTGGACGACAGTCTAGAAGGAAGGTCCAAATGACAGTCCAAACACACAGTCCGAATGAGAGGCTGTATACAGAGAATAATAAAAACAGACCTAAATGATTTAATTATCAGCTTATTTTGTGCATATGAAAACAAGATGCATTAAACCTAATTAATAATTAAAATAGTAAAAAAGAATTACTAATCTATGGGTATGAAGAGATTGTTTCTATTATAAAATAAAACAAACTGAAACATTGCTGAATTAATCTATATTTAAACAAAAGTTAACAAAACTAATTCTAACTACAAATCAGACCTAAGACTTAACTAAATTTTATCTATATGTAAATATAACATTAAGCATTTAACCGAAACAGAAGACTGAAAGGAAAACCGAAAACAAACTACACGTGACCAATCACTCTAATTCTATAAGCAAAGACTACATTAACAACATAATTACATTAACTACAACAAACATATGTCACAAAAAGTAAATAAATGGACAACTATAGTAACATAATCACATGAACAAATTAAAACAAAACTACTTATCTGTCAAAAAGAAAATAACAAAAACACTTACGGACATGGAAGCCACTGGTTGTTGAGGGGACCTCTTAGCAATCAGGGAATGCCTGTCTAACGCCTACGCAAACACAACCATGAAGAACAGAATGTACATACTTTTATTGAAAATATGGGACAAAATTACAGTGTGCTTAGGGACAAATTACATGCATAAAACTGGAACTGTCAACTCCCTAGCTCTCAAATGGAGGCATTTATATACTATTTATGAGATTTTGAGCAAGTCGACCCTTTAGTGGTCAAATGTTCTCTAAATTTAGCCGATTATAATGAACATTAACTATTTATAGGCCAGCGCATAGTCTGGTTCCTCCCTCAGTGTGATCGTGGCATCTTCAGCATGAGCAGGGCGTCATGGTGGTGTATCTACTCCTCCTTTCGCATGGCTGGTGGAGTGGTGTTGGGCACAAGCAATGTACATGATGGGTCTTCTAGAACACAGGTCCTTCATCAGCATGAATAGACTTCATATGTGGCGCACAGAATCCTTCCTTAGCGCAGGAAGCAGAGTGGTGGCGAGCGAAGGAGATTGCAAGATGGTGCAGTATCCAGAACACGGCTTTATTACCCAGGCACATGGATAACAATTTATTTGCAGGATGTTTTATGTTTTACAGCGCGCAGGCTGATGGGCGATCTAGATGGGAGGATGAACAGCTAGCTGCATTGTGAGCTGGATACACTGAGTGTTAATCTAGGGCAAACATGGCAAACCACCAGCGAATTTCATGCAGCGGGCTGGATGACGAGGTGAACAAAATCAACGCAATGGAGATCCTTAAGTTGGGGGCTTCATCAAACATAAAACACGTGGATAGCAAGTGGTGTCAGGCAGTGGCAGCATGATGTTGGGCCACAACAGCGTGAACGTAGCATGCAGGTTCCTTCTTCAGCGTGCTGGTAAAGATGTGTTGGACGGAGAATTGGACAGTGAGCTGGATGATGGTTGCGCGTGGCTGGCTGAATGCTTGTCTGTTTAACGAGCTGAAAACTAATATGTCTATTATAAGCTTTCCCAAAAACTGTAAATCTGCAAACAAATAGATATATTAAATACGCTTTAAATAATAGAAATTTAAGTCAATAAAGTTGTAAAAATAATGTTAATAACCAGAGTTGCGTAAACATCAAATCCGTTCTTACCTCATGCTAAATAACTATCTGCATAACATAAAATACGTGAAAGATAATAAAATATGCATTAAAATGTGTTATTTTAATGCCAAAAATGATAACAAAATGAGGCTCAACTTCCCCCCAAACCGGAGAAATGCCAGGTCCCACTGAGCAAAGAAAAAGATAAGAGATCATACTGTCAAAGCGAACTTTGAAATGTGAGCCAGCAACAGGCATATGCATGAATGAGTGAGTTCTTAAAGTTTATAATTAGTTCAACCATGTCCAAAGTAAAACTTTGGACAAGTTGAACATATGACACAACAGGTATAAAATTAGTCATTTGATATTTTACATGCATGATTGGGTAAAAGGATAGGGTTACTAATAGTTAAATGATAACTAAAAAAACTTTTAAGGTCAAAGCATTCTCATGGAGGTAAAAACTATTTGCCAAAAACAAAATTTGGTTAGCAAGTTTTAGTCATAAGTGTTATAATATCACCAAGTTTAGATCGTCATATGGTATTTCATTTGGATTATCCTTCGATCCTTCGTATAGTCCTCCATATTGATCTTATATAAAAATATACTTCATGCTATAACCAAGTTCCATTGCTAATTTATCTTGAAAAACACTTATCATTTTGTCAGAGAAAATAGATCTGTCATAAAAAATAAAAACAGTCTAATTTTTCCTAATCCTCCCCCCAAACCAAAGTTATGGCATGTCCTCAAGCCATGAGAAAGAAGATTCGATTGTTCCATATAAAAAGAGTCCTATCATGTTGTTTTATTATTTTATAAAAAAGAAAAACTAACTAGTAACTGAAAATGATTCAGATATGTATATTCATGAAAAATATAACAGTGCTTAGAAAGACCACTTAAATGTTGATAAGATAACTGAAAGCATGACAGAGGAAAAGTTAGTCATCCATGCCTTATTTTAAAGATATCTTGTCATCATAAGATATTTTTGAGTTTACCTCGGAGTGTGTGAGATTTTATAGCTATGGGTCCCATTTCTAGGATAATGACATCCTAGGTATTTGTTGAATTAGATGGCTAGGTCCAATCCCAACTTACAACGATTCTCATATGACATTAAAAACAATCGGCCTTAAAATAAAATTTGAAAATTTTTCTTCATATTTATCATTATTCTCCAAATCATGTGAATAGTAGTGCATTAACCAGATCTCTTTTACCCGATATTGCCCCGATGCCAGCAAGCCTGTTCAGTGCCCCAACGGGTTTATCTTGGTACCATGCAAGCATAGTCATGCTGCCAGCAGGCCTGTTCAGTACCCCGACGGGCTTACTTGCATTTATCGAGCTTCCTTGTTTTAAGTTTTTACTTAGCATTGACCCACTGCCAGCAGGCCTGTTCAGTACCCCAGCGGGTTTGCCTTGTATAATGATATTAAGTATATGGAAGCCGATTGGTACTAGAGCGTGCTAAGCCCTGCTAAAACACATAATTCAATTTTGCAAAAATAAACTTACAAATACTTTTCATACTAGCCTTAATCATAAATTATGTCAAAAAAGAATAACTTAAAGTTGTTCCTTGAACTTACAATCCTTCTTCTTCATGAAAGATAAATAATGTTCCCCACAGGAAAAAATTCCACCTACTATCGAGTTATCACACAAAGATATTTTAAGAGACAAGTTTTGATAACAAGTATAGGATAAACTAGTAATCCATAGGTATAAGGTGAGATTCGAAAAAGATACTAATGAGAGTAAGTCTTATCACGCGACTGTTTAAAATAGAAAATCAGAAATATACATGTCTGAATCAAAATACCAAAAACTATATGAATTATAAAAGGAACGGTTAAGAATGATGTACACAGAATTGCTATAAGCTGTAATTTTTAAGAAAGGTTTAAGATATCTTACGATCATAAATTGTCTTTCAGATAATACTCCATGAGCTGCTTATAGATAAAATTCTTATAATCAGACTGCAAAACTACTTGTTATATGATTCATATTTATTTATAAAAACATATATAACATTATGGAAAGAAAAAGAGTCACATGTAGTACCTCTTATTTATTTAATAATACAAAAATATATTTACATAATATCATATTCTACTAAAAAGAAAGAAAACAATTCAAGTATATGAATTCTTCCAATGTAACCATGTTTGAAGCAAAATTAGAAATATACCTTTATCCACATATAAGAAAAATATTACAATGATTACCGAGATATGAAGAATCAACCGAGCTGTTTGATTTAGCAACAATAAGCATTGAAGAAGAGGATGATACCGTGGCTTGGTTCCCTCTTGGAACCATATTTCAATGTGACTTATGTATTCTATGTTTTCTTCTTCATTTGTTATGTCACGAGATCTTTCATTGAACTCTAGGATATATAAAGAATCTAAGTTTGGTGATGGGGAATATTTAGGTTCTAATGTCCCTCCCTCATCGAATGAGAGGCATTCCAGGTTGATCTTGTCTTCTTGTGGAAAAGGCTAAGTAGAAACTTCACTTTCTTTCGTAGTCTTTACAATCCCTTGATCTATAACCTCTCCAAATCTCATATGAATTTCTTGCAATAATGTTAGTGAGGTAGGTAAGGTGGATAAATGTTGCAGTTCAACACTGTAAGCATATTGTATTGCTTTATTATTGTTAGAATGTGGACTAGATTGAACAGGAATGTGCATACGGCATAGAGGAGGTTTATGAGAAGGTGACTGTGGCAGGTGTAATTGACTAGCTTGTGTGGTTGATCTTTCCTGGAAAATGGGATATTGTTGAAAATCTTGTAGAACAAGAAGTGTTGCATCATAAGAGAGAGTATCCCTATGATCATCAAATGGGACAAAAAGGCTTTGTGAACAAGGTTGAGAAGAGGGTATATTCTTACTAATCTTGAATTTTCCTCTTAAATACCTTCTACATAATTCACAAACATTATCATATGATAACTGAAATACGTCACCTGTTCCCATCAGACTTAAAATTTCTAAATATTCACTTTTTATGCCTTTAAGTAAAAGTATTTTCAAGGTATCCTTCCCTGACTGTCTTAGTTTTGATCTCTGAAGGTTGTATTGAAAGCATTCAACATAATTTTCCAAAGTTTCTTCTCCTCCCTGTGTTATTTCAAAGATGTCCTCATTGACCCTGCAATAATCTTGGTATCTTTTCAATAACATATGTTTCATGTCTTCCCAAGTTTGAATGCAATTCCCACCTAGGATCATGAACCATCGGAGGGTTGCTCCTTTCAAAGTAAGAGGAAAAAATCATAATTTGAACATTATATGCTCTACAGAGTATTTCCAATTGAAATAAAAATTCATCGAGGTCTTCATTCTCTAGTCCGTGAAAAATTGGAAAAATGAATGGCGGAACGTACTGTATTTGTGCCACTCCTCTTGGATCTCTAATAGGGAATTCAAAGTTAACAACTTCTTCATCCTTATTTCCTACCATATCTTCCCACGACATAAGTAACTATTCATATATTATATTGGGGTTCCTCTTTCAAATGTTCCTGTCAGTTTTGTTCGCAGGATGGGTGGTGCTTACAACACCACTAAGTGATTTAATTATGAAGTAAGTCCTACACTCGCATATGAGTAAATTGTACGAAAGTAAATTACCTAAACGCACACATACATCAAATTGAACTTATAAAAAACTAAACTATCTATGTCTGCGAAAAGAAAAATACACTTAAGGGAAATAAATCAAACTTTGCGTAAAGTAAACACACTTGTGTGAAAAAGGAACAACAAAGCTTTGGGGAGACCCACTAAAGTGGATGCGTCAGGCTGTCACACTACGGAAATTCTGTAGTGAAGTTGTCTTTGCGTATTACCGTTTCCCCTTCCCCTTGCTGTGTAACGTAAAGGCAACCTATCTATCCTTATCTATCTAGACTCTATTCATGAAAAACTAAACTAAAGGAAAACCTAGACTACTGCTACTGCTGGGTTTGGGGGGCGCCTGTTATAACATATGTGTAGGCTCTTACTTCTCGTCTTACCGCTCCCCCGCCACCAACCTATCACTAGACTTCATAAGCAAATTTTATTTTTTCTACCTTACAGAACAACTCCCTGGCAACGGCACTAAAATGTTGGGTGTGTTCTACTATATTAAATACGCCTAATATTTAATTATCGACCGGGGTTGGTAGGCTTAGAGTTGCTACAAAATATATGTGAAGGTAGAGGGCTTCCTAGGACATTGTAGAAATACTTTAATAAACAAAAGATTGAAAGATCTTTCAAAATGAAAAACCGAGTCAAACTCCTAAAAAATTAATTATTAATTGTGATTAAAGCAAAACATCATACTAGGATAATATCAAACAACTCATTAATTAACTCTTCTTCTTAATCTAAGAATGGGAAAACTTTCATAAACAACTTCAGAAACTGAGAAAGGTCTAATTTATGAATAAGTAGAAAAAATAAACAAAGAAGCGAGTAGAAAACTTAATTAAGAAAACTTCTCTAATTCTTTAGCCTATAATCATTTTTTAATAAACATACAATTAAAGGAATAAATCCTATGCTAGTGTCAATCTACAAAGTATTGGTGTATTTTCTAGAAATTAACATGTCTAACCCTAAGTTCAATATAAACAACAGTGAATTAAACTAAACCAGAGATACAATTATCAGATATTACAGCGATGATAAATGAGGAAATCAAAGACAAAAGAAGCAAATCAAATCATAATTCAAAAACATGCTTTGATTGACAAGAAATACAAAAAGGGCTTTTAATAAGTACTTTAAAATAATCTAACCTAAGGTCCTAGAGGTTTATGTAACTATTACCTAATTACCAAAACATAACATAATTCGAAAAGCCAAAGAAATAAAACTGAAAACAGGTAAAAAAATAAACTAAGAACACTAAAGGTCAGATGGAAGGCTGGACGGCAGTCTAGAAGGAAGGTCCGAATGACAGTCCAAACACATAGTCCGAATGACAGGCTGTATACATAAAATAATAAAAACAAACCTAAATGATTTAATTATCAGCTCATTTTTTGCATATGAAAACAAGATGCATGAGGGACAAAATTTAAACCTAATTAATAATTAAAATAATCAAAAAGAATTACTAAACTATGGGTATGAAGAGATTGTTTCTATTATAAAATAAAACAAACTGAAACGTTGTTGAATTAATCTATATTTAAACAAAAGTTAACAAAACTAATTCTAACGAGTTTTTTTTTAGATCGCCAGGTTGGGCGCGCGAGCTAGAGGAGATCTAGGGTTTTTAGGCTGCAGCAATGGCTGACCCAGGGGGTGGGGATCCCCCTCCCCCCCTTCAGTAGAGCTGGATGCATTCAGGAGGCTGGTCGCCAGTGGAGGCAAGAGGAAAGCCCCTTTCACGGTCCCGAAATTCATCAAAAAGCTTGAGGAAATCCCTGAAATTGCCTTGCCAAAGATGACCTCGGTCAAGATTGCCCTTGCTCTGTCAGACAGAGGCCTTGTCGGACAGTTCATGGGGCTCTGGCCCTCGGAAAAAACCACCAACGACTAGATTCAAAGGAACTGGAAGTCGCATCTCAAGCAAGGAGTCACCTGCTACCCCCTGAGTAGCGGCTACTTCCTCTTTGAATTTATAAATAAGGAGGATAAGGACCTCATTTTCAGAAATGGCCCATACTTTATGGGAACCCAGGGGCTGTATCTGAACCGCTGGACGCCGGACTTGGATCCCACGGTAGATCTGCCCAAGGAGGTGCTGGTTTGGGTCAGGCTCCCCAACCTGCCGGTCCACTGCTGGAACCATGAATCGCTGCAAATGATAGGAAATGGAATAGGGAAGTTCATTGATAAGGCTGACAATAAGTCCATTTACAACTGTGCAAGGATATGCGTTGAAGTGGACCTTGAGGCAGGGCTCCCGGAAGCAGTGAAGCTAATGGTGGGCACCTGGACTCATTATCAGAAAGTGGACTATGAACACCTCCCATTTAAATGCAGAGCCTACCAAGAACATGGGCACTTTCAGAGGAACTGCCCGAAGATCCAAACCTCAGAGAAGGAAGAAGCTGAAGGTTGGCAAAAGGTCAAGAAAAGCAAAGCAGCCCCAAAATCAAAAGACCCCAGACCTGTTCAAGTGAAAGATCAGCCACCGGTGAATCCAAGACCACTAAAGGAGTCATTGAAAGAAGGTGTAGCAACTTCAAAGGTACCAATGAAAGAAACCATTGAGATAGCTTCCCAACCCACGTCTCCCTCAGAAGCTCCGTTGAAGGACAAAAGTGACCCACCAGCAAAAGAATCTCTGAAATCGGACGATGAGCACATCACCATAGGATCAGATCTAGGAGCTGATTCAGATGAGGGGGCTACAAAAACCAGCAGCTCGGTTGGAACCCCTGAAAAGAATCCAAGAGGAAGGAAACCAGAACAGAAAAAAAAAAGGGAGGAAAAATCATACAGGGACGTCATAGCAGGGGTCCAGCAAACCATTCCAGACATGATGGAAACTAGATCTTCAAAGAAAGGCAAGGCTTTGAAAGGATCCACCCCCCCCCTCTGGATCCTAATGCAGTTTGTCTCCTGGAATTGCAGAGGTCTAGGAAGTAAGTCTAAAGAAGAAGCAATCAAAGATATCGTTAGAATGAATTCCCCAGAGATACTTCTGATCCAGGAGACGAAGATGGAGGAGCTTGAGACCATCCAGGCCAGCAAAAAGTTTTGGAAAAAAGGAGAAGGTAGACCAGTCAGCGCTAGGGGAGCCTCAGGAGGTCTAGCCACCTTCTGGAACTCCACCACGCTAGACTTGCTTGAGGATTATAGCACCATCCATTGGTTGTTCACAAAATTTCAGCATAGAGACACGGGGTATCAGATCAGCCTCTTCAACATCTACGCCCCGGTTCTTCTTTCGGAAAAAAAAAGAGTGTTGGGAATCGCTGAATTCCTTCCTATCCACCAACCTGCATGACAACCTTGTTCTTGAGGGAGATATGAACGTAACCCTCACCCTCTCAGAAAAAAAAGGAGGTTCCCCTGTAAGAGACTCGGCACGGGAGTGGGTTGAAGACATCATGATGGACTAGGATCTGGAGGATATTAAGCCCAGCAAAAGTAAATTCACTTGGACTAACAAAAGAGTGGGTCCAGGGCACATTGTTGCCCGCCTGGATCGCTTCCTTGTCCACTCTTCCTTCCTGACTCTTGGGCTATTAGCTAACTCTGAAATTCTCCAGTCTTGTACCTCAGATCATAAGCCTATATCCCTTTCCTTGACCCCGGGAGAAAATATGGGCCCTATCCCATTCCGTTTCAGCCCCCTCTGGGTTTCCATGGAAGGCTTCTATAATTTGGTCTCGGAAATATGGCAAAAACATGTCTCTAGATCTCCGTTCTTCATTTGGGAAGAAAAGCTAAGACGGCTCAAAGCAGCGCTTGAGAATTGGGCTAAGATTCAGCCATCCTCAATCGCTAAAAGAAAAAAAGCCCAACGTGATCTAAGCAATCACCAGTTGCAGATGGAAGAAGCCACGATCACCCCGGAACTGCTCAACACTGAGATCGATCTGCAAAAGGCCCTCTCCAAAGCGCTGAGAAGAGAACAGCAATACTGGCGTATAAAGGCGCGTTGTCTTTCGCTCAAGGATGGTGATAAAAATACCTCTTTCTTCCACAAGCATGCAGAAGCCCGGAAGAATCACAACAACATTAGAGAAATTCAATCTCAGGACCAGGCATTCAATAAATTTGAAGAAATCAAGCACTCAGCCCACTCTTTCTATAAAGATCTATTTACAGAAGATTTAGATGACCCTCCTCGCCTGGATCGCTACCCATTGAATGAGATCCCTACGTTGATCAATGAGGAAGAGAACAGAAAGATGACCGCCTCAATAACGACTGAGGAGATAAGCCAAGCTCTCCTTGGAATGAACCTTGACAAAGCTCCAGGGCCTGATGGTTTCTTGGCCAGATTCTACACAGCTTGCTGGAATATTATCCAAAAGGATCTGGTAAAAATGGTACAGAAATCTCAAAATTGCAGAAAAATAGGAGGGAGCACTAACTCCTCCTTCTTGGCTTTAATTCCCAAATATAAAGGGGCTCAAAGCTTCTCTGGATTCCGCCCCATCTCGCTCTGCAACACGGGGTACAAAATCATCACAAAAGTTATTGCAAACAGGCTCAAAAAATTCCTCCCCGGGATCATTCCGGAGAACCAGGGGGGATTCATCCAGAACAGACAAATTCAGGACAACATCATTCTGGTCCAAGAGGCAATTCACTCAAGCTGCCAAAGGAAGGAAAAAGGTATAATAGTCAAACTGGATCTTGCTAACGCCTTTGATAAAGTTAGATTAAATTTTCTCTTTGCTGCCATGTTCAAACTGGGCTTTCATCCCTAGTTCATCAGCTGGATTAGAGCATGTATCTTGGGTCCTTGGATTGCCCCATTGGTAAACGGGAGACCGACAAATTTTTTCCAATCAACTAGGGGGCTGAGGCGGGGCTGCCCTCTGTCCCCCTTGCTCTATGTCATTCAAGCGTCGATCCTTAGCTTCCAGTTGGACAAGATTCTTCAGCAGCGATCTCTAATGGGGCTCTCAATCACCCCCAGAGTAAAGAGAATTAAGCATGCCCAATTTGCAGACGATACCCTTCTTTTGGGTCAGGCTAATCTCACAACGGCAAGATCCTTCAAAAAAGAGTTGGACACTTACACGGAAGTCTCAGGCAGCGAAATAAGTTTGAGGAAAATCAAAATATATGGCTGGAACTGCCCCCCATTGAAATGACTGATATATCAAGGATGCTGGAAATGGAAGGAACCTCAACGTGGAACTCCATAAAATATCTTGGAATTCCGCTGGTGAAAGCAGCTCCCAGAAAAAGCATATGGATGCCTCTGGTGGAAAATATTAAGGCCAAAATAATGACTTGGGGGGCTTCTTGGCTAAACAAAGCAGGTAAATTAATTCTTATAAACTCAGTTCTTACCTCCCTTCCTGTATATCAGGCCTCCATTCTTTTAGCCCCGAAATAAATTGTGAAGGATATTGACAATCTTTTGAGAAAATTTCTATGGGAAGGGGGTAGGAATAAAGGAAGGAAAATGCATCTAGTCAGCTGGGACAAGGTCAAAGCCCCTAAATGGGAAGGAGGGCTGTAAATCAGAGATATGGCCACTCATAATCTGGCTATGGGTGGTAAGATCCTTTGGAAAATGATACGGGGTAAAACATCCTGGAGCTCCAAAGCTCTAAGAACAAAATACTTCAGCGGTCACAAAGAATGGTGCCTGGACCGCCCCCCCAGAACTCGGAAAGGATCTCCTATTCTCTCCCTCTGTCTTAACTCCCTTGACATGATCACCTCCAATCTCACTTGGATACCGGGAAATGGATCAAAAATCAAGTTCTGGCATGACTCCATTCTAGGGCACTCCCCTCTAAAAGCCCTGGAGGGAATGGAGAACATTAAAAACTGGCTTCATTCAAACAGAAAATTCACCCTTTACGACTTATCTCGATGGGGAGCGGATGACTCTTGGATCAAGTGGGACCTGGGGGTTGTCCCGCAAGAACTTGATTCTGAAGCTTGCTCCCTCTTAGAAGCTCTTCAAGGTCTCTCTCCCTTTTCGATTAAGGGGAAGGATAAAAGAGGATGGGGCTCCTCCTCAGGCCTCTACACTGCTGCAGCTAGCTATGCAGCCCTAAAATCCATTCCTTGGGCTGCCCCGGATCCCATCGTTTGGAGAAACCTCTGGCTCCACCCCTCCCTCCCCAAAATAGATCTTTTCTGTTGGTCCCTCCTGCATGACAGTATTCTTACCTGGGACATTCTCATAAAAAGAGGATGGGAAGGGCCCTCAAGATGCCCTCTTTGTGCCTGTCATGAAGAAAACTCGACCCACCTCTTCCTTAAGTGTTCCTTTGCTTTAGAACTTTGGAATAATATTCTTGCTCAGCTCAATCTGGCTCTTCCCCCTTCCATCTCCTCCTTGTTTGCCTCCTGGTCCGACTGTGCCCCTTTTTCCTTCTCCAGGCTGAAGTTGTTAAAGCTTTGCTGGATGTGGGTTCCAAAAATCCTCTGCTGGAAAGTGTGGCTGGAACGTAATAATAGAATATTCAGGGACATGAAAGGCACTTCGGCCCAAGTGGCAGTCAAAGTTAAGGCGCTGATAGGAGAGCTGGCAGCCACAAATTCAAAAATCTCCAATGAAATTAACCCGGATAAAGAGGAGTACAGCTGGTTCCAAGGGCTTGATCCATCCCTTCTCACAAGGACCAAAAACATCTCTAAGCACTACTCTCCGTGGGAAATTAGACTTGAGGAGCAAGAGTTTATAAAATGGAGAGCATCTCTGAATGAGCATATTCTGCACGTGGACGGGGCCTCGAAAGGGAATCTCGGTCCGGCGGGAAGTGGAGGAGTCCTACTAGACGATACTGGGAAAATAGTCCTCAACTTCTCTTGGGGGCTGGGTCAAAGAACCAATAACACTGCTGAAATTCTTGCCATTTGGCAAGGCCTGAATCAAGCCAGAAGGCTATCAGTTAAAAAGCTGGCTATCATAGGAGATTCCCGAATCATCATTCAGGCTCTCAATATGAAGAAGGCCCCTAATAGTATGGAATTATCCCACTACCATCGAAAAATCATAACTCAGATGAAAGCGTTCGAAGAAGTTAAGTGTTTCCATGTCCTCCGGAATCTTAATCAAATCGTAGACCATGAAGCTAATAATGGAGCCTCCTTGAGCAAGGGATTCCTTATGCTAAATGGAATTGAAAATCATGTGCCCATCCCCTAGTGGCAGTGGAGAGATGGCCTTCAGACCCGCCCAGGACAAGAATAAGAGCATTTCGAAGTCAGTCCGTGAAGATTCCCCCTCACCGGCCTGCAGATTGAGGCAATCTAGGAGACGTACGCCCATGTGCAAGAGAAAATTTTGTCAGAGCAGGTCACATGGCCCATGCTCTCCAAGTACAGGACCTGCGATCATTGGAAATCGTCTCCAATGGACATCCTCCAGAGAGACTTGAGCTGAGCAAGGCAGATCTGAGGAAATTGATGAGATCCAGTTCAAGATTCGGAAGGAAATTATGAAATGGGCCTATATCAGGATGACCCCTCCTAGTGCTAAATGAAATCGGCACTATCAATCGTTGAAGTCGCTGGGCAGTTTTCAGAGAACGCGCAAAGGAGATGAAGGAGTGCACTCGATCAGAAATGGCAGCAAGCTCGTCTTCCCCCATAGAGGCATGAATCCTTCAAATTCAAACTGGCTTGGACGAATTGAAGGCAGCAGTTCAAAAGACGGAGTCCAAACAGATCAGAATGCAAAAAACCGGAACCACTCGCTGGGAGTGTATGAATCAGGAACTCAAAGAGCTGAGGGAAGAGATATTCGAAGACAATTTGACGAACATGAAGGATCTAGCCAACGTCTCAGGTGGTATTGGAAACCGGCTTGTAGAGCTGGAAAAGAAGGTAGAAGCCATGCTCAAGGAGCATGGAAAGACTCCAAAAACAGAACGCTGAACTCTGCTGAGCTTTTTCTCTGCAACACTAGTTGCTCTTTTCATGTATATGCTAATTTGAATTCCTATGTCTGTTTAGCAATCTCCAGAGCTTTTGTAAAGGGCTCAGTCACTATATCTATGCCCGTAACTCTGGATAATATGCTTATTCTGGATCAGAATTACTGTATGTAATGCTACTAGCAGCTGATTAGCCAGAAGATAAATATCAAAGGCCTATAACCGTTATAGTAAAAAAAAAAACTAATTCTAACCACAAATCAGAGACTTAACTAAATTTTATCTATATGTAAATATAACATTAAGCATTTAACTAAAAGAGAATACTGAAAGGAAAACTCAAAACAAACTACACGTGACTGGTCACTCTAATTCTATAGGCAAAGACTACATTAACAGCATAATTACATTAACTACAACAAACATATGTCACATAAATTAAATAAATGGACAACTATAGTAACATAATCACATGAACAAATTAAAACAAAACTACTTATCTGTGAAAGAGAAAATAACAAAAACACGTACGGACATGGAAGCCACTGGTTGTTGAGGGGCCCTCTTAGCAATCAGGGAATGCCTCTCTAACGCCTACGCAAACACAACCATGAACAACAGAATGTATAGAATTTTATTCAAAATATGGGACAAAGTTACAGTGTGCTTAGGGACAAATTACATGCATAAAACTGGAACTGTCAACTCCCTAGCTCTCAAATGGAGGCATTTATATATTTTTTATGAGAGTTTGAGCAAGTCAACCCTTTAGTGGTCGACTGCTCTCTAAATTTATCCAATTATAATGAACATTAACTATTTACAATCCAGCGCATAGTCTAGTTCCTCCCTCAGCGTGATCGTGGCATCTTCAGCATGAGCAGGGCGTCATGGTGGTGTATCTACTCCTCCTTTTGCATGGCTAGTGGAGTGGTGTTGGGCACAAGCAATGTACACAATGGGTCTTTCAGAACATAGGTCCTTCATCAGCATGAACAGACTTCAGATGTGGCACACGGACTCCTTCCTTATCGCGGCAAGCAAAGTGGTGGCAAGCAAAGGAGATTGCAAGATGGTGCGGTATCTAGAACACGGATTTATTACCCAGGCACATGGATAACAATTTATTTGCAGGATGTTTTATGTTTTACAGCGCGCAGGATGATGGGCAATCTGGACGGGAGGCTGAATAGCTAGCTGCATTGTGAGCTGGATACACTGAGTGTTACTTTAGGGCAAACATGGCAAACCACCAAAAAAAATTGCGCAACGGGTTGGATGACGAGGTGAAAAAAATCAATGCAATGGCGATCCTTAGGCTAGGGGCTTCATAAAAAATCAAACACGTGGATAGCAGGTGGTGTCAGGCAGTGGCAGCATGATGTTGGGCCACAATAGCATGAACGTAGCATGCAGGTTCCATCTTCAGCGTGCTAGTAAAGATGTGTTGGACGGAGAACTGGACAGCGAGCTGGATGATGGTTGCGCATGGATGGTTGAATGCTTGTTTGTTTAACGAGCTGAAAACTAATATGTCTATTATAAGCTTGCCCAAAAACTGTAAATCTGCAAACAAATACATAACATAATACATATATTAAATATGCTTTAAATAATAGAAATTTAAGTCAATAAAGTTGTAAAAGTAATGTTAATAACCAGAGTTGCGTAAACATCAAATTCGTTCTTGCCTCATGCTAAATAACTATCTGCATAACATAAAATGCATGAAAGATAATAAAATATGCATTTAAATGTGTTATTTTAATGCCAAAAATGATAACAAAATGAGGCTCAACGGAATGCTAACAGAAGCCCCTTTGTCAACAATAGTGTGAAGCATCTGCCTAGCAGTAACATTCACAACTATCTGGAAAGGAACACTTGAATGAAGATGAGACTCTGTTAGGTTACTCCAATCAAAGAAAATAACCTCATTACTTGGAGAGGGTTCTGTTGAAACAGACAAAATTTCTTCTTGTCGAGAACAATCAGAATGAAGCATAAAAACTTCAGCAGGTTTTAATTCATTCTCTATTGGAAGAGAAGAACAAGACGAAGATTTGGTCAAAGTGACTACTTCAGTCTTAACACTCTCTGATGAAAGAGTGGGATCAGGTGCAGATGATGTCAACTCGACCACTTTAACTTCACTCTTCAAAGGAAGAGTGGGATCAACCATAGATGAATCCAAATTGATCACTTGGAATTCACTCTTGGAAGGAAGAGTGGGATTGACCGCGGATGAAACCAAATCGACCACTTGGTCAACCAGTGAGGGTTTAAGAGACAACTTATGATAACCAGTTGGAAGCCGTTCCTGGGGAACAATAACATCTTCCAACAACTTAAAAGCTTCATCCATGTTTGGACAAATAAAAGTACGATGTATAGCCTTTCATATCAAACAAGGATACAAGACTTTACCCTTATGATCTTTTACCAATGGATCACTGGCTGAGGGAGTATCATCAACATGATGATCAGGGGTTGATGACACAGATGGCTTGGACCTTTTAGACCACTCTTCTTGTACACGGGAGAGACCAGGACACTCCTTAAGAAGGTGGTCCCCCTTGCAAAGCTTACAAGGGAACTTGGGTTTTCCAGGCGTTCTCTCAGAACAAGCACCTTCAAGAGTAGATGGTTGTTGATTTTTCTCTTTCTTATCCTTCTTCTTCTTACCCTTCCTTTTCTTCCTCTTCTTATCCACCCGAATACTAACTGGATAGCTTTGGTCAAGCGAAGAAGAAGAAAGGGATGAAGCCACAATCGATGAAGAAGGATCAGGATTAGGTTGAGGTCGACCCTCTCGCAGATGAGAGGTGACATTTGAGACATTAGGTGTAACAGGAATTACCGGATTAAACAGCCAAACAGGTAATCCTATAGTTAACCCAGGAAGATTTAGAGTGGCAATAAAGGGAGGATCAATACCTTCACTTGGAGGGAATACAAAAGTTACACCTTGGAAAGGGACCTCTTGAGTGGTAGTCCCAGTTGGGGATGCCATCTCTAAACTCTTTGAAAATCCCCTAACTACCACGCACAAGCAAGCACTACTCAAACTAGAAGAAACAAGAAAACATGTGAAAGGAGCGGATAAGAGTCAGGAACCTCACAAGACAGGCCAAAATGACAACTCAGATGGTCGAAGGATTACTAAAAGGGTCTCCCGATATACGCTAGGTATGTGGGAGCTCAAATCCGTAGTGGTGTTGTCTAATGCACAACCGTTCGACAGGAACCTTCTGATATACTACCGAGTACGTGAAAGGACGTTCAATATACCGGACGTACGTGGAAGAACTACAAGCCCCTGGGATATAGTGTTGGCAAATAACGACAGCTACCACACTTAGCACCGCTGGAACACGTTGTTAACCTAACACTTAAATTGCTAAAAGTTTTAACCTAGTACTACTGTTAATTTTATCTTGTGCGGTTAGGTGGAACCATGGAGTGAAAACTTGAAATTAAAGAAGATGCACACTGATCTATATGATAATGCAAATTTTCCTCTTCAATGAAGTTCTACCTAAGAAAGGGAGAGAGATTTACTTTTATTTCCAAAATTCACACCCAAATACAAATGCAATTCTATCTTTTCAAACGAAAAGTAAAATATCAATGCACCCCAAACAATCTCTAAAGCAATTAAAAAAAGAGATCTAGAGAACATCTAACATAAATAAACCAAAACTATTTCCTATCTTTTCATACTTGAAAAATATGCATAAAAACTTGATGGAAAGATGATTTGACTAACGTTTCCAAACAAATCTAACTCTAATGCACATAAAGTCAAAAACAGATATTTCTTCTTAATGAAAGTAAGATCTGGAACTTCAAACAATCATGCACAAAACAAGAAGAAAATCATTTAACACACTTGCGAATAAAGCAAAGGAGAGAGAAAACTAAAACTTCTCTTTGGAACAGACAAGGAAATGAAGAACCAATCTCTCCTACCAAGCATTGAAAAACTCAGCATGCAAAAGGAAACAAAAATCACCCAAGCAAAGAAAGACTCAAAACCACATGGATCACTCACGCATTCCAAAACAAACCAAAACCTACACATGAAAATGAAATGAATATTTTCCGATTCCAACGAATAATATCTACAGAAAGGAGCAAGAGGTTTCAAGCAAAGAAAAGAATGCAAAATCCAATGCAAGAAACATAAGATATTCTTTGAATGCAAAGAGAATATAAAAATCAAAGCGACTGCAGAAATCCAAAAAGGAAGCCAAAATACACTTCATTTTCATCAAAAAGTAAGGCAAAAAACACTCAGAAATCAAAAGACAACAACCAAGTTTTGAAATGATAAAGGTGTGAAAAGACCTACCTGGCACCGCTTGCAGAGGGTTGTTGATAGAGCGGTTCTGAGGAGGCACCGCTTCCTGCTAACTACTCACAGGCGGGGGCACCGCTTCTTGCTATCTACGCACAGGTGGTGGCACCACTTATTTCCCAGTGCACAGATACGGTTCCCTGCAAATGTTCAAAACACAAAGAGAGCAAAAAAACAACGTCAAACTTTTTCAAACCACCATTAAAAGAGATGAATCAACAGTAATAAAGAGCATAGAAGGTCAGGATGGCTGGCTCGGATCTAAAGAGATCTGATGATATCAAACCAAAACCTAACTAGGTTAGATGGTAGATCTGACTGAAATGATAAAAATATGGAGCTTGGATTTGGACACGTGTTCGAAGTCTAAGGAAGATCAGATCTACAAAAGATCTTCCCCAGTGGAGTCACCAAATTTGTTGTCAAAAATTCCACACCTTCTGCAGACAGAAGCTGTTCCTCTGGTCTGAATGGTTCAGATCCAGAAGAAATAAGTTACAACAAGGCTGATAAACTTCTCCTAGAAGCTACAGACACCTGGAATACAATATTCAGAGATTGATGTGGTCTTTCACCTATGGCAAAGATCTCCAAGAAGATACCTGCAAAAACACATCAAACACAAAAGATCAAAAGTACCAAAGTGTTATCTATAGATCTATATTGGTGACTAAGGAATCCAATAATAAACATGCAAGATTATACAAGACAAGTTATATGGGAAGAAAATCAACTTTGCATTAATGAATAATGAAGAGTTACAACCTGTGCCTTAGTGTTGAATGCACTCCTTCATAATACCGATGTCTTATCCCCAACAGCTCCAACTTGCTCTTCTATTCTCACTCTAATGAATCAAGCCATAATGTCAAAATGGCAGCATGGCTTTGCTCTCTCTCAACCATGGGGTATGAGCTTGTTTATATAGGCCTCAAATGGATAGATATGGTTGAGATTTTGGTGGGTGACGTGGACATGAGATCCCCAAAGCATGTATCTCGAGCTCAACTGACCCAAGTGAATAGGGATAAGGCCTGCCACAAATCTTTTGATCTAGAAGCTTCGTGAAGCTTCTCTTTTTCACTTTTTACCAAGGGCACCGCTCCTGCCCTTTAATGACAAAGCGGTGTTAAGCATAACCGCTCTTCAAACAAAGAGGAAAGGCAATGCCACCACTTGTCTTCAACACAACTGAGGCGATGCTGAAGAAGGTACCGCTCCTAAGCTTAAGGGTAGAAGCGGTGCTAGGATTTTATGTGCAAGTTTGACATTTGGATTAGGGTTTTCACTTCAAGATTTGGGAATGAGGGCAAACATAGATGTTTAGGATCTTATCACATGTTCATGATGATATTTGGGTGTAACACTTTCCTAGAGTTTTACCCAACCAAAAATTTCGAGCTTGGTCTCTAAATTTCGATTTTGAGGAGGAGAACAATCTTCTGCTGGGTTTACTCAAAAATTCCACTTGTATGAAAATCCCTAATTTCTCGTAGTAGTGACAGTCCAAAAACTAAAAATAGCCCGAAATCAGATCCTGCTTCGACAAGAAGATGCGCCCTTCAAAGGAGAGTTATCCTAGCCTCCTTTCCTTGATGATCTGTGGAGAGAAACCCAAAAATTAAGAATCCCTAGCTCTTGCAGTTGCATTATGCCTTCTTCTTAGTTTGGCTTTGATACCATGTTATATTTTTACAGTTTATTCAATATGATCTAGGATTTTATCTGAGATAATAACATGCACATCAATAATCACAAGAGACAAAAGACATAAAGATTTTCCTCGGGGAAACCATAAAGGAGAAAACCCCGCAACTTCCTCAGAGATAGAATGAGCACTAGTAGCAAAAGTAAAAACCAAAAGAATAAAGATGATCTTCGATAGTTGTTGTCTCTCTCACTTGTGAGAGCTATTCCTCTCTCTCTCATGTGTTATCGATGAGTGAGTGTGTGTATAAAATATAGAGTCACACTCTCTATTTATACCTTTTTTCCACTTGACATTTTCCCTACAGGGCCAGCTTCTCTAGGAGAGTCTAATAACCCTAATATAACTTAATTGAGGGGTTTAATGCCCCAACATACAATGGAGGGTTAAACTCAATGAATTTACATGACTTAATTATATTAATGACTCTCCCGATCGGAGGAACAAACATCTCCATAGGGGTACAATGAAATATAATATTAAATATACAAGTGAATATCTTACGAAGTTACAATTACATTAGCATGGGGTTTCTTTTTCGTAAACAATTTTAACAATCCCTAAAAATTAATAAAAGTAGACTCGAAAACTAAGTTCTAGGATTTAATGAGCACGACTATAGTTTTAAAAATGTGTTGAGAATCTTTTTTGGATTTTATCGAGAACAAAAAAGACGAAAAGGAAACTCGTCCATACCCAAAAACATCACTCCACATATCCTACAATTCTCAAAAAGATTATTAGACACCAATTTGATAAAAGAAAACTAGGAAAAATATGATAATATAATGGATAAAAATAATAAATTTATTTAAATAAAATCCCAAAAAGGTAAATAAAAGTGGTAAATAGTGAAAAATAGTTACCATTTGCATTTTTACCCATCCTTGGTGAGAAAAAACCCTTTTGGAGACCAAATTTGGAGTGCAATTTGTGAGCGATACAAGTAATCATTTGAAAAATTGTCTGGATCAGGTAATTCTTATCCTCTTAAACTTCAATTTCATGGTTTCCACTTTTCTTTTAAGGTCAATTTTTTAGGGTCTTTTTCTAGGGGGAATATACGCCTCTCCAACATCGCACTTTCCTCTTGCAAGAAAGGTGATGTTGCTTGACACCGCACATTTCCTCAAAGGGAAACGCAGTGCCACCGCTCTGTCCAAAAGGACAAAAAGCGGTGGCGTAGACCGTCCTAAAAAAATAAAAAAAAATGGGGCCAAACAAAAAATTTTAAAGGTTTGCAATTAATGATATATGGTTTTTAATACCTCCATTTGAATGATTGGCAAGGTGAAAGAGCCAAAATGGTTGTATGGAAGGAATGAGAACATGAGTTGGATGATACACATGGGGGAAATGACCGTGGCATGATCAGAAAAATTCAGGAGTATGGACTCTTGGTGTTCTTCCAGGTGCCCAACATGAGGACCTGAATTAGACTACTAGAATATATAATCAGGATGTGGAACCTTGAGCAACAGTATTTCGAGGTGGGGGCTCACATACTCACTATGGAGGTAGAAGATATTAACATCCTTAAAGGGCTTTCCAGAAGGGGAGCACCCATATCATTGACTATTCCACGAGGTGGGGATATGACTATCCAAGGAATTATTGATCAATACATTTTTAGGGGCACTCAAATGAGTGTGAATAAAATCTCTATAAAATATGTAATGGATTTACCTTTGAGGACGGTTCTTTTTACTATGCAACGAGTATCAAGGAGCCATGGGGAACACTAGGCTTCTAGGGACCATATTTTGTATGCCCTATAAGAAATGGAACATATTGTGTTTAACTAGCCAGAAGCCTTTGTTATAGCCCAAAATGACACATCTCTAACTATGACCACTTTCCCATGATTATGTCGCATGTCGACACTTCATGAAAGTCACTAAAAAAACACCTAACTTGGAGGACCCATATCTAGAGTTATGTAACTCCATTTGACCTCTTCTTAGCGCCGTTGGAAAGGTATTTCAGTCATCTAAAACTTTCAAGAATACATAAAATTATGAAAATTCCCATAAGTATCCTAAAAATGAGATGTTTTGATGTATATGTGAGTTTCCTTAAGGAAAACTGCATATTGTACGTGACTTGTTATATATAATACTCACGTATGCCCTAAATATGCGACTATTTACATTGTAACCCATGTATACCTCCTGCATATGTGACCGTTGTCTCTACAACCCACATATTCATCCTATAGATGTCAAAAAAAGACATTTTTTGAAATTTGGGTAGTTTGGGTAGTTATGCAACTGACTCCTTTAGTTGTAACTACTTTGTCTTCGACCCTATCTCTTCATAAAGGTATAAATAGAGGTAGGGAGGCCCATGAGAGGGGACTTGAACTTTTTCATTGTCATGCTGGAGGAATTGGGACTCTCTTTGCTCACATTTTCCCTAGAAGCTTTCTCCTTGTGTTGCAGAGCTTGAGGTTGAGTTCCTTGGAGAAGAGAAGCAGCAGAACCAGATCAAGGTTTCGTGAGGTGCCACTTGAAGAGAAGGCATATTTGTACATGTTTTCAAGATTAATAAAGATGTGATGTCCTTCTTCTTCTCAAATCATTGTTCAATGTCTGATTGAATCTTTGTTTATGATCATATGATGATGTTAATCAGATTATTATTTCATGTTTTTTTTTATTATCATTGCTTTATATGTGGTCTTATTAGTTTGAGGAAGGTATAATTCATTTTGCAAGTCTCTTGGAGCGAGAGGAGCAAGAAGAGGATTGAAGGGATGCTTGGATCAACCTTCATTTGTTAAGGTATGAACCATTCTAATCTCTGAATCTTGTTTATATATACTTGCAAAACCATATGCATCTCTCTTTCAACCCCAGTACGTTGATGTCCTCTTAAACCCTAGCCATGGGAAGATTTCCTTTGCAACAGAACTCATGAATCCACCGGGGAGAGCCTTGTCTATTTTGGGTTTCTCTGTATTTCTTCTAGTCTTTTGTAAGGTTTCAGGTCCTTCTTACAAGTTAGGAACATCTTTTGAGTGTGTTGGAACACCTTTCCTACCTTCCTAGGTCAGTTTTTTACCCTTTTGTGCTTTTTGTCACCCATACGCAACTTTCAGGCTAAATAGTCATGTGTCTGTTGTCACATACCCCAAAATCCCCTTAGTAAATTCGGAGCAAATGGGGTAAAAAAAAAAAATTTACTATTTGTAACAAGCCAATTGTGTTAGTCTCGTAATTGTAAGCATTGTTGTCAATTTCATTGTTACCCAAACATTATACATTTAATCAGATATATTTGAATCATTGAATCATTCATTTAGTAGGGTTACATTATATACATTTGAACATGCTAACAAAGAAAATTGTTTACTATCGAACTATATCATCCTTCTACATTAAGGTTTATCAAATCACTTTAATACATAAATATCTTATAATGGAGCACAACCTTTATACGAGACGCTAGGATATCCTTCAGATGGGATAGCTATTTCACATTAAACATTTTCTTTCAATCGACTCTGACCTCCATCAATACAAGGTACTATGCATGAGTCTCGGTGTCTCTCAAGAGATATCTCGACGTCATTCAGCACCTCGGGACATAGTTTATGCACCCACCCTGGAAATCCTGCAATCTCAGCATAATTAGTAGAACCAGATAATTAACTTCATCTAACCAAGTTTAACTATTAAAGAAATAATGATTTATAATTAGAAAAATTATACTGTCTTTCTAGAGTCTTCCAATAACCTGCCATCAACGAGCCATAGTTCTGCAACCAACACTCAATTTACATATTAGTGCTATAAACATGTAAACTGCATGATCATCAATTTTAACATCATCGATACTTCTTTAATGTTACTTTAGCCTAGGTGACTGAAAACGTGTCCACGACTTTCCACCCAACCGTAGGCTTCATTCGACGTATGTTTTCCCCGTCTAAAGCCACCCCTGAGCTGGGCGACGAATCCACTAAGGTTCGGTAGACAGTTTAAGTCCTTTACAAGGCTTATTGTGACCAGTTATAGAATTGAACTGAGGCATTACCAATTATTGTAGG
>LPNX010254327.1:217277-235771 GCA_001517045.1 Pseudotsuga menziesii | reverse complement strand
ATTGAAACCCTCCCCCTAGTGGATTCGTCCCCAATATCGTTTTTCAGTCGCACACGTTTTCAGTCTTCTAGCAGTATTAAATTTCATCTATAATTTTGATGAGTTATTTTTCATAATTACAATGCCTTTTACTTACACTTCACTTTTTCGGTCGCGTTCTGAGGGGATGCTACATCTGTGTTGTATACGCGGCTTGCACTACCTAAAACCCACGTGGAATACACGGCTTGCCTTAAGGAAATCCGTGTATGCACCTAAATTTGTGTTTTTTCATCATTTTTTAGGGTTTTGGGTGATTTGAGGGTTGCCTGTAGGATCTTCAAGGGTCCTCTGCATGTGCATGACTCCTGAGAGGTTGTTTCATCTCTGTTAGGTGCTCTTTGTCTATCTTGTTAGTCTCTTTCAAGTCTTTGAACTTGTTTTTGTTGCCTCCCCCCCCACCTCCTTCTTTGGCTTCACCTTGTTGGACAAGGTACTGAGCAGCCTCTGTTTGCTGGTTTAGATAGATTCTTGGGACTTCTTAACCTTTGTTTATGTCAATATTATTGCTCGGTCTCTTCATTCCAAAGTTGTTGGCTTGTTTACCTTTGTGAGCCTTCCCTCCAAGAGAGGTTATATCCAACTTTAGGGAAACCTAGGGTTTGTTTGTGGGGTGTAGAATAGTTGTCTATTTGCTTTGCTTACATTAATTGCTTGCATTAGTTGATAGGCTTTTTTTTCTTTTGCATTTATGAAAGAAAAAGAAAAAAACACATGTTTGCTTTATATGCATGTAGATTAGGTTTTTAGTCTAGATTGCATGGCATATCATTATTTTTGAAAAGAATAAAAAGAAATTGTTCTTTTGTGGCTTTCAAGTTTCTATTTGAAAAAGAAAGAGAATAGTTTTTGCTTTTTGCATTTCATTTCTTTTTGCTTAGTAATTTTATTTCAACTTTGAGTCAAAACACCATACAAGTTTCACGCCATTACCTCTGACTAAAAACGTCCTACTAAAAAGAGTGATATAATTTAAAAATTAATAGTAAGTTTTCTCTTTTAGTCTCTTACACCAACTAGCTTAGGTTAGACTTATGGACTAGGGAGTTTTAACTCTCCACAAGTATTTGATTTCAGGCGTAGTTAGCCAATCACTAGGTAAATCCTCCTCTATGTTGATAGTATATGGGAAGCTACTCTCAAACGGGAGTTAAGAATGAGGCCGTGTGAGGACATGGATTGAGGAGATAACCCTCTAATTCCTTGTTCGAGCGTAGACCAATATTTTTACGCATCGGGGACTTCTGTCAATACCACCTCTTGGGCCCCATGCGATGCCGATGTTGACAGGGTTTTAGGATTTGTTGCCTTTCCCATGTGTACGAATCAGGCTTGTGACTATCCCCCCAGACTCTTAGTATAGTTGTGGTAGCCTTTAGTCTCTCTAACATTTAGGGTTCATACACAAGTACATCGGAAGGCTATTTCCGGTTGACCTTGGATGGGCTTGGAAGGTAACCTTGGTAGAAGGTGTGGGAGGGCGGTTGGGTGATTCCTACACTTGTGCCTAAGAACATATATAAGGACACCAAGTAACTATCTATCAACTTTCTTCTGGAAGACATATCTTATACCTATTTGTTTGTTTGGCTTTAGGAATTTTTTAGTGAGTGATGTGTGGTTTGTTTGTACTTAGTTTGCCTTTAGGTGTGTGCTTTATACTTTTGGTTGCTTGTCGACCTCATACTTTGTATTATTGTTTGAAACTATGGCTAACACCCCTTTGAACACCAACCAAGAGATCCACATGCTATGAACTCCTTGTACTATTCCTCTCACATGGAATGTTGGTATTCCTTTGATGGCCACCTTGAATCTGCTTGGATTCACCCTAGGAATACCGGTGTAGTTTTTTTTCACTCCAACTGTCTTGAATGCTCCTGATGCTTCTCAAGTAAGCTCCTTATATCAAGGGAATCAAAACATTGCTTCCCCTTCACCTGTAGTTGATTCTCCTCCTCCTTCTACCTCATGCAATGAAATTACTGATACTAGTAACTGTCAGTCTAAAAGGAGTAAAAGAAAGAGGAATAGGAAGAAGGCACATAAGCAAGGGGGCACCCGTTCAACCTCTGCAAGTCAAGTTGAACCTCACCACCTAGCCTCTATGGTTCATGCTGGGGGCACCTATCCAATCTTTGCAAGCCATGTTGGATCTAAGCACTCAACCTCTGCAAGTCAAGTTGATCTTCACCATCCAGCCTCTGTTGATCATGCTGGTGGGATCCTTCCAACCTTTCCAAGTCATGTTGGATCTAGTCACTCAGCCTCTATAGTTCATGCTGACGGCACCTGTTCAACCTCTGATGTTCAAGTTGAACCTCCCCGTCCAACCTCTGCAAGTCATATTGGATCCAACCACCCAGCCTCTGAATTCCATGCTGGGGGCACAAACTCAATTGTTGCAAAGCATGTTGATCCTAACCATTCAGACATTATTGTTCATGTTGGTGCTGCCCGTCCAACCTCTGCAAATCATGTTGGACCCAGTCTCTCAACCTCTTCAGGTCATGCTGGAGGCAGTCTCTCAGCCTTTGTGGTTGATGCTAAAGACAATCCATCAACCACTTCAAGTCATGTTGACACTGTTGAAAAGACTAACCGTTCAAAAAACAAGCCCAAGTTCCCTTGTAAGCTTTGTAAGGGAGACCGCCTTACTTATAAATGCCCTTCCATCGCAGAGGTGCGAAGAGTTTGGTTTCGTGGTCATCCCGCTTTTTAACATTCTAAAGTTTTTCAACAACCAGCCTCTCTTAGTTAGGTTGGACCTAGTCACCCAGCCTCTGGTGGTCATGTTGGGGAGAAACTCTCAACCTCTGTAGATCATGCTAAGAGCAAACAGTCAGCCACTGCTAGTCATGTTGACACTATTGAGAAAACTAGTTGTGTGAAAGGCAAAGTTAAACTCCCTTGTAAGCTATGCAAGGGAGATCATATTACTCACCAGTTCCCTGCTATTGCAAAGGTGCGAAGAGTGTGGTTTAAGACTCAAGAAATTCCTTCCCCTAAACAACCTATAGTTTCTCAACAACCTACTCAACCTTGGGTTGATCAAGTGGTCGAACCAATCTCATCTTTGGTTGATCCCACTCTTCTTTCGAAGAGTGATCCTATTGTGATTGAACCAATTTCATCTTTGGTCAATCCCACTCTCCCTTCGGAGAGTGACTTTCATGAAGCAGTTGAATTGATTTCAGCATCGATCAATCCCATTCTTCTTTTGGAGAGTGAAGTGTTTGCTAGTCACATTTTGTTCACTGCCGGTTCAGAACTTACTGAACAAGGGGGAATTGAAGTCACTTCGGATCAACCCCCACCAAGCTCTCAGAGTTCCTCCTTTGATTGGGATAGCCTAGTTGAGCCACACCTTGCTTCTGATGCACCTTTCCAGAAAAATTCTAAAGTTAGATAGTACACGATTGCTCATTGTATTGTTGATGAAGGAGCCTCAATTAGTGTTTTGTCTGCTCGTGCTTGGCGAGGCATGGGATCTCCCAGCCTTGTGTCAACAACTAGTCAATTATTGGCATTTGATAGAAGAACTAGTATAGACTTGGGAATTCTTTCTCAAACACCTATTACCTTGGGTGGGAAGACCATCTTATTTGACTTCATGGTGAGAGAAAACCCCTTGGACTTCAATATGCTCCTCGGACGTGATTATGTCTATGCCATGCAAGCTGTGGTGTCAACATTTTTTCGTGTGATGTACTTTAATCATGGCAAAGAAATTGTCACTATCGATTAGTTGGATTTTCTTGATCTGTCTCTTGACCCAACTAGAGACCAAGTCTTTCCTTTATCGATTCCCAGTGTTTCTATAGACACTACCCCGCCACGGGTGAGCTATGTGGCCTCGTGTACTTTGTGTTCAATTGCTACTGAGAAGCAACCTCTGTTTTCATGCTTACCTTCTCGGGAATTGGTCCCAGCAGTTGACCAAGTGAGCCATCCTATACAGACTGTGGAGCCTACTCTCCACTCTATCAATCCATTTGAAAGTTTAGATACGTGTCCTATCTCGGATGATCTCCTTCCTTCGGATGAAGTCTTCCTAGAGTCTTTGATACTGTCTAACCTTATTTTGGATGTTGTTTCAATTATGACTAAGTCTAACCTTGACTTTCTTAATAAGCCTAAATTTTTTGTTGATAGATCTCCTTCTATTGGTATTGTTGAGTCTTCGAACTCTCCCTTTGAACAGCAAGTCAGTGATCCTAATGAGTTTGATTTTTCTTATATATTTCTCAACTCCTGTGATACTGATTTTGTTCCTGTAGACTCTATCTCCATTGTTGATCTTTGCTTTTCTTCTGAGGCTGATCTTATTGATTGCAAACCCATGGGCCTTGTCACTATAGAGTCCTCTTTCGTTGATTCTACCTTGACTACACCTTATATAGAAGATATCAAAGTCGCATGTGTTTCTACCAAAGTGACCTGCATCAGATATTTTATTTTGAATATGATTCTGATTTTGTTGTTTCTTGGAGACAGGATTTTTAGTTGGATTTACAATTGTTTATTAGCCTCGCCTTGTTGTTCAAACTATAACCACATTTGCATGTATCATGCTCGCGCTTTTGACCCTGATACCGACTTCCACGCTTTTAGCTCGTTATATAAGCCCTCATCTCTGCTCTCAACATTGCTCTGCCTTGTATCATTGTGTTGTTGCAACTGGACACCTTTTACCTTGAGGAGACATTCCCTGAGTGTCTTTATCCTGCTCATGTTCCTTGCATTATGCATAGGTTTGTTACTTGGAACTATTTTTGCCTGCTCATGACACTCGTCTCCACGCATTTAGAGCATTCTTTTTGCTCTCCTTTGAGATCGTTAAAAATAGTAAGGAGGCCGCAAGTTGACTTTTCTGGACTTGTTAAAACTTCACAAGAAAGATATGGAGTTTCTTTAGGCCCAGGTCTGACTCCTCAAAATAGACTTGACTGCCAAGTAAACTTGTCCATTCAGGCTTGTTAAGAATATGTGAATGGGCATCCAGATTGGTGGTAGGTTATCACTTTCTTGGACAATGTGGAATAATACGAGAAAGGAACACTCTCTTTTCTTCGGAATTTAGAAGTGTATTCTCATGCATAGTTTTATCACTTTTCCGGACCTGGGGGACTAAACTTACAGAAAAGGAACACTTGATATGAGCTTATTTTTCTCTTTTTCGTGCTCTGGACCAAAACATGAAAAATATTTTGAGCATACTTTATGTCTTTATCATGCTCATTAAGCCCTAAAGAAAAAAGCATCGATTTTATTGTTGTAAGCCCCATTTCTCGTAATCAAATGGATCTTTTTGAGTGATCTTGCCTTCCTTCACACTCGTAAAACTCAGACTATATGGTGCTTTTGAAGGAGCATTAGGTAGGTGGTAATTTAACCTTTTTTGGACCTACCTGACTAAGTACGAAAAAGGTGCGCCTTACTTCTTCGAAAGCTAAGAGAGTTCTTTTGTGGTTTCTTTTATACTTTTCTGGCCTCAAGAGACTAAATTGTACGAAAAAGCACCCCCCTGTAGTCTTCTTTGGAGTTTTCAGACTCTCTAAACTATGAAAACATCGTCAAGCATGTACTAGTTTGGGCTTGTAAAATCCACAAATCAGTGCTTTATCAAGCATTCTTCTATCTCTTCTTCGAGCTTGCCAAAAATGAAGAAGGTCCCGAGTTGGATTTCTTGCACTTGTTAAAACTTTACAAGAAAGAGGGTCTCAGTTTTTTATCTCGTTCCTATTCAGAGTTTTTACTCCTCTAGTTGGTCTCTTTTCCAATTATATGGGGAATCTGTCAATGTCTCTTACATTGCATATTTGCATCGTTGGTATTCTTTGTGTCAAAAACTGCCTAAGTCTCTTTTGTGTCATGCTCACTGTTCAAGGATTAGACCTTTTTCAGCCATTCTGCAGTTGCCTTGACCTTTTGTGTTGGCCATTCCTTGGTATCAGTTCATTACGTCATGTCTTCGACAGTCCTTGTCGTAAAATTCTGTACCAATTCCAGATCCAATTAGTCTCTGACTTACCTCGTGTTGGATGATGAAGGATGCCTTAATGCTTTCCTTCCAACGGATATCTTCCTATCCACTACAACACCTCTTGCTATGGGAATGAGATTTAGAGTTTTATTACAGTACCTTGGGGATTGCAGTCATCAGTGGCAATTTCCCTCGCTATTGGGTAGTAGGAATACCTTAATGTATCCTACTCGATGGATTCTTCAATTGTTCGACTTCAAGTCCTTGTATTCACACTTGTTAGAATGTACTAGGTATCCTAGGGACCATTTTCAATAATGGTGGTTTCCCTCACTTTTGTTAACGGTTCTCATTATTGATCGGTAATCAAACAGTTTCCTCCATGTTCGAATTCAGCTCCTTTATTCGCATGGTTAGGATTCGTACCTTTATGGGTGGTTTGGATTCAAGACCTTGGGCCGACAGTAGCATTGTTATTTTTTTTCTATTTCCCGAGTTGCGCAAGACCTTGTCACACTTCATATGACATTTTGCTGAGACATAGATCCACCTTATATTCTTGTGGCTATGATCGATTGTTGAGCATGGATCCACCTTGTTCATTTGTGGCCATGACTCCTTTAGATTTGATATGGCCCCTTTTTGCAGATTGAGCGACCATGATAGTTTCAACAGTTATACATATGTTGGATCCGCCTGTATCTTTATGGCGATATTTTGTATATGGACTTGTATGTCCAAGAGATCAGTTTTGTCTGACATTTATCTCTCTTTCAAGTACCTTTGTTTGAGCCTTTTGATCTTGGACTCTCTGTTCTCTCCATACTCAGTTGTTTCCTTTATAATGTATTTTGGCTATCGTCTTCCTCTCTAACCTCATACATTAGGGGGCATCTTTTATAGCTCAAAATGACACATCTCTTCCTGTGACCACTTTCCCATGATTCTGTCGCATGTTGACACTTCCATGACGACACTTCAAGTAAGTCACTAAAAAAACAACTAACTTGGAGGACCTGTATATGGAATTATTTAACTCATCTTGACCTCTTCTCTGCACCGTTGGAAAGGTATTTTAGTCAGATAAAACATTCTAGAAGATATCAAAGTCTGAAAATGCCCAAAAGTACCCTAAAAATGATATTTGTTTATGTATACACGAGTTTCCTTAAGGAAACCCGCGTATTGTACGTGACTTGTTATATATAATACTCGTGTATGACCTAAATACATGACTATTTACATTGCAACCCACGTATACCTCCTACATACGCGACTGTTGTCTCTGCAACCCACATATTCGTCCTATAGATGTCAAAAAAAGACGTTTTTTGAAATTCGGGTAGTTTGGGTAGTTATGCAACTAACTCCTTCAGTTGTAACTGTCTTCAACCCTATCTCTTCAGAAAGGTATAAATAGAGGTATGGAGGTGCATGAGAGGAGACTTGAACTTTTGCGTTGTCAGGCTGGAGGAATTGGGACTCTCTTTGCCCACACCTTTGCCCTAGAAGCTTTCTCCTTGTGTTGTAGAGCTTGGAGGTTGAGTTCCTTGGAGAAGAGAAGCAGTAGAACCAGATCAAGGTTTCGTGAGGTGCCCAACTTGAAGAAAAGGTATATTTGTACTTGTTTTCAAGATTAATAAATATGTGATGTCCTTCTTCTTCCCAAATCATTGTTCATTATGTGATTGAATATTTGTTTATGATCATATGTGTGATTGTTTATTTGTTTGTTTGACTATCATTGTTTTATATGTGGTCATATTGGTTTGAGGAAGGTATAATTTGTTTTGCAAGTCTCTTGGAGCAAGAGGAGCAAGAAGAGGATTAAAGGGATGCTTGGATCAATGAACATGTGAGTATCAGGTTTGCATTGTGAATAGTTTTCAGTTCTCAATACATAACAGTTGTGCTCTCAAGGTTTGAAAAGGCCACACTTTGTAGTATATGGTTGTTCTTTAGTATGCTAGGAAGATGGATTTATAATTTGGATGAGCAGGGTTGCAGGCTTCGGAATATGTGAGAAATGGTTAATAAGACTCTGACCCAATGGAGACAGAGCATTGGTACTTCTCATTCTTAGTTGTAGAGCAGCCTTGGTTTGCAGAACAAGTGATGCGGGAGCATCGTGGCATTCCAACAATATGATGAGTTGGTCACATGTTGTGGCATCTTTTGTAACCATTTGTGCTGAGTCATAGTCTAGTAACGGGGTAGGGAATCATTGTGGACCATGACTCCTTGCGTGGAGATCAAGCCGCAGGTAGTTTGTTTCAGAGAAGGACGTTTCATCATGCATAGTATTGTTTATTTTCAGTTGCAATACCACTCAGGATAGGAGCACCAGTTGAGCTTAAATAGATAGCTTAGAGATGTAGAGGGGGTTCTGCTCTTCAACATTTAGAATTATGAGTTTGCAGAGAGAGGACAGACCTGTGTCTGATTCCTACTTGTAAATATTTTGAAGAATTGGAAGGAGAGAGATCCAAGCTATGTGCATTTTCCTTTGTTGCTTAATAGAAGGATTAATGGCACTGTGTTTGTAGGTTTGTTAGCCTTTATGCATGTGCTGTGTTGAACTATGTATCTTTACAGAGCCGACTTCGGCGTTTTCTTAAGTGGAGTTATTGAATTCACGCATCAATTTCTTGCTTGAATAGTTGAAGTAGAGTATAGATGCATGCATAAGAGTGGTAGGCTAAAAAATCGAGAAGATTGAAGGCTAGATTGATCAATTTCATGATCAATCGACACAACCCGGAGATTTTTTGCCATTAACAAGTTTTACAAAGAATGAACCGTCGATATTGATGCCGTCGATAAAGATCTGATGGGCCAGAAGAATCCCGTAACAAAAGTTGCGAGGAAGTTGACAGATCCGCGAAGATCTACGAGGTTCGTACTGAAAAGAAGATCGACGGTCGGAGTGAAGGCCGCAAAGATCTGATGGCTAAGGAAATTGTGGAGGAAAAGTTGTGGAGAGGAAGTTATGGGGGAGCAACTTTGGGAAGTTGGAATCCCACAACCTGCTCGTGGGAAGGCCATTGCGGAGCGCAACCTTGGGCGATCAGGCATCCTGCATCTCGCAACCCACATGCGAAAATGGAGTTGCGGAACGACGACTATGAGGACAGAATTGCAGGGAGGAAATTTTATCACAGAATTTGGCCATTAGGATAAATTAGGCAGTCCTCCCAAGTGCAGGAGCCACTAGATCCTGGAAGTGCTGGTTGGGTTGGCTGAGGTCGATCCCAACCTGCATCAGTTTTGGTATCAGAGTAGGAGGAGATTTCATGTTGAGAAGTTCCATAGTTGAGGTTGTGGGTAGAATTTCTAAAGGAGCAAGGAGAAGCCCGTGAAGGAGAGAAGCATAGCCATAGAATCCTAGAAAGAGCAACAAAGAGTGCTCAAAAGGTTCTAGATAGAGGACCAACATTACTGAAATACCAAGGGCCGAGAAAAGGCTTGGTGAGGTAAGTTGTAACAGTGTGAAAGAAAACTATTATTGCAGAGGCTTAGTGTGAGAAGATGGCTACACACATTGGAAGAGCGAGAGGTCGTGACAGAGGTTGACCAGGAGGGAAC
Organism: Pseudotsuga menziesii; assembly: GCA_001517045.1. Classification (NCBI taxonomy): domain Eukaryota; kingdom Viridiplantae; phylum Streptophyta; class Pinopsida; order Pinales; family Pinaceae; genus Pseudotsuga; species Pseudotsuga menziesii. Next base: position 226,161 of record LPNX010254327.1, on the reverse strand, counting down.
GTAGAAGTTCTAGAATAAATGAGGGAGTTAAGGGAACATCTGGAATCCATGGAAACAAATAGACAAAGAGACCCAGAAGCAGGGGATGTAAGTGAACTTGAGGATGAAGAGCAAAGAGAAGAAGTTACACCTATGCAGGAAACACCAAAGTTAAGATATTTCAGATCTATTCTAGGAGAGACTTCAAGGCCGAGACTGGGTTTGCCTACCTATGACAGAAGTCTTGTCGTGGAGCATCTCATTGACTGTATCATTGAGATGGATAAGTAATTTGAGTACAATGAGGTAGAAGAAGACAAGAGAGTTAGATTGGTTGTGATGAGCTTGAAAGGGCATGCATTCTTATGATGGGATAGTGTGCAAATCGAAAGAAGGAGGAAGAATAAGCCATTGATAAAAATCTGGGATAGAATGGTGGCAAAGATGGGGGCTAAGTTCTTGAGCAAAGATTACCAGTTAATTATGTATAGACAAGTACAGAACCTTAAGCAGATATTGTTGACAGTGAGAGAGTACACTGAATAGTTCTACAAAGTAAACCTAAGGGCTAGATATGTGGAAGAATCAGGAGAGAATGTTGCTAGATATGTGAATCGTCTAAGGATGGATATCCAAGAAGAGATCAGCATGATATCGCCCAGAACAATGGAAGAGGCGTATCAATGTGCCTTGAGGGCAAAAGAAAAGATAACAAGGAAGCAGAGCTTCAATAGAGGTCGCAGTTTGGCTAGAGGAAGAGGGCAAGCGACTGGATGAGGAAGCTTTGGACCACAGAGGGGAGAGTCCAGTAACTCTAACCAGCAAGAGCAGCATGGTAGAGGAATTGATTCTAGCAAAATAGGACCATACCAAGGAGGTAGAGGTAGAGGACAAGGCAGAGAGACTGTCGTTTGGTGTTACAAATGAAACCAATCGGGGCATTAGTCATTTGAATGTCCAAGAAAAGAAGACACAGGATAGAGAGGAGCCTATGTAGCTCAGAATGAGCAGCAGTAAGAACAGTTGATAGTAGAGGAATTCTTGCCAAAGATAGGAGAGGCTTTGATGATGAACAAGGTCTTGTTGAAACCTGAGAAAGAGCAAGTAGAGCCTGCTCAAAGAAAATTGTTATTCAGGACTACATGTAAATTCCAATGGAAGTGTTGTAAGATGGTGTTTGACAGTGGGAATACTGACAATCTTGTTTCCACAAAGATGGTGGAAAAGCTGAGTTTGAAGAAGACCAAGCATCCTGTTCCTTACAAAGTATCTTGGTTACATAAAGGACATCAAATCCTGGAAAGTGAGCAGTGTGTAGTTGATTTCCAAATAGGTCCATATAAGGACAAGATTCTATGTGATGTGATGCCATGGATGTTTGTCATAGACTATTAGGCAAACTGTGGCAAATTGATAAGAAAGTAACTCATGATGGTAGGAGTAACTGTCATAGTTTCGAGCATAATGGGATAAAACATGTACTTCACCCCTTACAAGAAGGTAGTACAGCAAGACAGTCAACACCTAAAGTTCTGATGTTATCAAGAAAGGAATATTTGCAACAAGTTGAGAAAGAAGAGTTGAACTATGTTGTGGTATGTAAGCCAATAGTGGTGATGATGAAGACCAGCGTGGTAGATCTACTTGAGAAGATTCAAGAATGAAGAACAATTTTTGCAGAGAATGAACGGTCGAGATTGAGGCCACCGATAAAGATCTAACGGGCCAGAATAATCCTGCAACGTAAGTTGCGAGGGAGTTAACATATCCGCTAAGATCTATGAGGTCTGCCCTAAAAAGAAGATCGACGGTCGGAGTGAAGGCCGCGAAGATCCGACGGTTGAGGAAGTTGTAGAGGAAAAGTTGTGGAGAGGAAGTTATGGGGGAACAACTTTGGGAAGTTGGCATCCCGCATCTCGCAACCCACTCACGGGAAGGCCGTTGTGGAAAGAAAGTTGCGGAGCACAACATTGGGTGATCGAGCATCCCGCATCCTGCATGCGGAAACAGAGTTGCGGAATGGCAACTGCAGGCAGGCAATATTAGAGCAGGATTTGGCCATTAGGCTAAATTAGGCAGTCCTGCTAAGTGTAGGAGCCACTAGATACTGGAAGTGCTGGTTGGGTTGGTTGAGGTCGATCCTGGCCTACGTCAACAAGTTTAATGTACAAGTTGTAGCTGTTAGAAGTGGTTTTAGGAGAAGGCACAGGGTCTACATGTTCTTGGAGTCTCAGAGAGAAATCCATCCCCAGCCAAAGCCAGGCGTTGGTACTAAAATCTACCCCATAAAAAAAATTAGTTTATGGAAGCGTGCATGTAAAGAGAGGCTTTGATTTTCGTTGTTGGAATATCTATAACCAATAATATTTTTGTCAAATTCTTAAACTTTTTTATGCCAACTTGATCAGTTTTCCATCACTTTAAAGCTTTTATCCTAGCTAATTTGTAATGTGTATCTAGTTAGTTTGCAATGTGTATCTCTAACCTTAGTTCTCTTTATTTACATCTAAAAATGTTATCAATATGGTCAAAGCCTTAAAAATATTGTGCCAGATTTGTTAGCCCATTTTCTATTCATAACCAAGTCTTCATCTTCACCATAAACATTGTTATGCACATCACTATAATATAAACCTTTTTATTAACTTAAAAGGTTTAAGGGTTAAAGTTAAACATATTTTATTTTATCACCCTTTTAATTTCCAAGGCCACGTTTCAAGTTAAACCCAAGCCTTAGTTCGAACTCTTAGTCTTCTTATTTGATTTTGTCTTTTTGGGCAAAAAGTTGTTTTTGGCATTTAGCCCAAGTCCTCAGGATAATGCCAAGCCCACCAACCGAAAGACTCATGCATAGTCTACCTTGCACCATGCATCAAGGAGGTTTAAAAGTAGCTAGTAATTTGTAGCTTTATATATGTATTTATCCCTTGGGCATGTGGGGTATTTACCTTTGCACAAAGAGTAAAGCCTACAACCGATTGTCGTCAATTCCAAGTGTTAAATCCTGCCAGCAAACAACGAATGGAAATTGAGATGTAGGACAGGTTTCAACTGAATACCAAATTCAAAACACTAACGCCAAATGTCCATAACAATGATCATGTTTTCAACTCCACTTTTTCCAAGTGATCAACGAGTTTCAAGTGTTAAGCTCAGGATGAAAGCACCAAGTCTCAAAAGCTGACAGTAAGTAAGTTTCCAAGCATTCAAGTGTTGAAGGTTCAAACAGAGTCAAGATCCCATTAACACACATTCAAGCAAAAATCCACAAGAATTCAGATTATTTACAATCCCTGTCAAATAGTTATGTTCATAGCTTACGGGTCGAATTTTCAAAAGAAAATAGCATGATTGTACAGGTCTCACCCAAGATATTCTAGTATTAATCGAGCTTGGGACACTAGAGGGTCGAGCACCATTCATCATTCGTGATCTCACATTCCATGGATGGAGAAAAGGAAGCATATGAAGGCACAATGAATAGCTTAGCATCTTTAGGCAGTGTGTACAAATCAAAGCTATTCAATATATCTTGAAAAATATCAGGTTTGATGAGCAATATTTCCAAAGAATCTGCTATGCAGTTAAGGAAATCCAAAGTCAAAGATCTTTATGAAGCCTTCCTCAAATCGTGGATCTCAGAGCAAAGTCTTGATTTTGTTTCTATTTTGAGGGATCTCTCTATTTTGAGTCAAGCAAATCTTAAGCCATCAGTGCATTGATCATATCCACAAAATCTGGCAATCAAAGATCATTGGATTTGAATACAAGTGGTACTACACCTAGAAGCATAGGAAACCTGTTAGCATAATGAATGTTGCTAATGAACTCAACATTGATCAAATCCACAAAATCCACGTGTACATTTTCCAATGGATTCTATGGTGTGGTTACCCTTTCCTTGATCATATATTGCTTCTTGATGTTATGGACATTCTCGACATGTTTGGAATCCCAAATTTGACAAATATTTTCTCGTAGAGGAAATATGTTATTGCCTACTCTGGGGGTCTTGGATGTGGTTCTTGGACATGCATGGGCCTCCTCTCATTTAGTGGCATAATTGATACAAACCAAGATGTGGGATTTTTGTTTAGATGGAGGGTTAATATGCCCTACAAAGTCTAGAGCCCAAAGTTTTTCAAAAGGCTCCACCATAAGCTGGTTTGGAGTGGCATTTCATATGATTGGGTAGGTCATCCTATTCTTTGGCAGCTATCACAACTTTTCACATATTTTCAGACATCTGAAAAATACTAGGCTAGTAATACCCCAAATGCAATGCTTTAACATCCTAGTTCCATATAAACTTTGGATATACCATGCATCGAGAAGGGATCAAATCCCCTTAATGATCATGGCCTATTTTAACACATTTAATTTTAATGATCTATATATCATTAACTATTTTACATTATTTTACTTTTTAACTTTATTAATATATATACTTTTAAGTATTTAACGTTGTTTTACTTTTAAATTTTTTTATAGAAAATATTTTTAGTTAAAAACACATGTTTTAAACTCATCCCAATATGCCACATTAAATAATACTTTACTATTTAACATTGTTTTACTTTTTAATTTTTTTACATTGTTTTATTTATTATTTTTTCCTATTTTTAAAAGTTATTATTAAATTTTTAATTAAAAATTATGTCGGCTCAATTATTACTATGTTGGAACATTATGTTACATAGTATTTAATGTGACAACATCTCCCCCATGCTAGAATGTAGAAGCGCCTCTTGGCACAATAAGCAATCCTTTTTCTAGTGAAGTGCCCTCCATAGGGCCCATCTTAGGATATCATAAATTTCATCATCTATAATACAATGTAAGATCATAAGATCCGGTCCAAGATCCAGTCCACTGCATAAGAGGTAGCCTTCCATCTATGGATATTGATTACTTTTCTTAATAGCTTGTTGTCGTTCTTTTGGTGGGAGGTGTGTTGGAATTTTTCCTACATCCATGAGAGGTACGTTGGAAGTTTTCATGCATCCAAGTAATTAATAATATATGTAAATCACAAAGTGTTATTAAATACTACAAAAGATGTTTGTTAAGGAAATGTCCTCAACAAGAAGCACATCCACTTCATTGGAAAACACATCCCCATCAAGGATGGTTATGTCAAATTCCTTTAATAGAAAAAGCCAAATAGTCACTCTACTATTTGTAATGGGTTAGTTTATTCATTAAGTAATGAATCATAGACTGGTCGGTGTGTAGAAACACTATATAGCCAATTATATAATGATGGAACTTATTTATAGCAAAAACAAGAGCAAGGAATTCATTTTTTTGTTACAATGTAATTTAGTTTCACATGAACCAATTTCTTACAGACGGAATATATAACATAAGTATTTTGTTCTTCTTGTTGTTTTATGATTGCTTCAATGGTGGTGTTTGAGGCATCAGTGGATATGTGGAATGGTAGGGATTAATTTGGCCCTGTCAAGATTGGTGTTGTACACCATTTCTTATTTAAAGTTGCAAAAGCATATTGACGCTAATCAATCCATATGAATTCTACACTCTTGGAAAGCAACAAAATAGAGATGTTTTTTTGTAAAATTTTCAACAAAGCATCTATAATAACAAGCATGTCTTAAGAAATTGTGTATCTATCTTGTGCTTTTTGGACCAAAATCTTAGCCATTGCCTCAATTTTCATTAGATCCACTTGAATACTTGGAAGAGAAATGTGATCACCCAAAACAATACATTCAGTAAGTAGAGTGAAACACTTTTTGTTATCGAGAAATAAATTTTTCTCTTTACATCGTTTAAGCACCATTTCCAGGTTGGACAGTGCTTCGTCAAAAGGGGTCTCCATATATTGTGAAGTCGTCCATGTACACCTCTACACAATCATGACTAAGATTTGAAAATATACCAAGAACTAACCGCTAGAAGGTAGTTGTTGCATTGCAAAGTCCAAAGGGAAGTACCCGATAAGTGAATGTTTCCCATTGGCAGGTAAGAGTTGTTTTGTCTTGGCCCTCGAGGGAAGTATGAATTTGGTTACATCTACTAAACCCATCGAGGAAGGAGAAGTATTTTTTTCTTTCTAATGTGTCAAGGGCCTGATCAATCAAGGGTAGGGGGGAATGATCCTTATGGGTGGACTTGTTTAGTTCGCTATAATCAATACATATTTGTCACTTCCCATTTTTCTTTGGAATGATCATGAGTGGCAATACCAATTGGCTATCAGAGATAAGATATATGAAATTTACAGTAAGTAATTTATGTATCTCATATTTTACTATTTTGGGAAAGGAAAGATACATTCTATTCTAGGGATTCCATATAGGTCAGGAGTCCTCCTTTATATATATATATATGGTGAGTGCATGAATCTGGATGGACTCCTTTCACATTTGTATAGTCTTAGGAAAGTGCATTGTTATGGATTTGTAGCAAGCTTATTAGTTGCTATATTTGTGAGGTTGAAAGTGCAGAATTGATCCGAAAACAAGATCTTTGCTACTCTACGACGTTAACATTAATTGCATAAAGAGCATGAAAGAAGCTCACAAATCCATAAGAAGAAAAACAAACAGCATAGACAATACGCACATAAAGACAACAAGTTGATAACAGAGTTCGTCCAGGATAGACTACGTCTCTGGGCTNCTCAGCATAAGGCAAAATACATGGCAATGATACAATGATACCTTGGCGACAATGGTCAGGAAGAGAACCGCTGCCCAAAACACAACAAGACTGCTTCCAACAACTCTGAAGCCTGAAGACGGTGGAAAATGAGTATAAACACTCGTACCTTCCTCCTGCAGAGCTACGCAATCTCCCTTCTCTCCTTTAGCTACAAAGTCTCCACTCCAAAGCATGAGTGGCAAATAGCAACTAAGGGGGCTTATATAGCCATGACTTGCCCCTCTTCACATTTTCCTCATGTTCTCTTTGGTTACAACAAATTTTCCAAGATTGGCATCTTGTTTCAACTTCTCAAGTTTTGGTTGGGTTCACTTAAAGCTCCTTTTATCATGTAGTTGACATAATTAACAACTATGCCAACCACATACCCAAGTATGGCATTAATAAAATCTGGTTGCAAAACTACTCAACCGAACTATGTATAAAACCCAAAAATTTGTTATAACGAAGAAACAATTCTCAACCCACTTTTAACCCAAACTCTATAGTTTATAATTCGACATGTGCTGAAATAGAGCGCGAGCTCCCGTGCTAGTCAGAGCTCCCAGTCACGCTGGAGGAAGAACCAAGGCTGGGGCTAAGCCCCGGCTCCTTTGGGGCTCGAAATTCCACTTTAAATAAATTTACTTCCATACATTATACAAGGAACACTACCAACGCAGTTGGTAAAGGCATAGAGACAGGGTATGGGAGGTCAGGAGTTCGAAACCGGCGGAGCAGCAACATTTTGGTGAACTTAAATCAATATTGCCCAATCCGGTGCTACCATGTGGCAGTTCTAGATTGGTCCACCTCAACGCCCAATCAGCTGCCAACTCATCTGCCGTACTGCCAACTAAGTGCGCAGTCACCTCTGTACTGACACGTGTCGCATTCGAATTGGTCCGTACTGCTGACTGGATTGCCACCTCATCATCTGTACATGACAAGTGTCACATCCTGGTTGGATCGTACTGCCACCTATCTGTATGTACTGTACAGATTCCACGTGTCACCCTGCCAATGGTGCCACGTGGCACCCCCATTTTGCCAAATTTGCTTGTTTCATCAATACAACAGAACGCGATAACTTTCTCATACGGAGTCCGTTTGAGGTGAAACGAACGCCATTGGAATCGTCTCAACAAGCCCTTTGATCTAACACCATTTTTGCTGAGATTGGAGGACTTCAAAAAAATTCCTTCTTAGATCCTCCTGGATCATTCCTCTCCATTGAGAAGCTTTTGGCCTCCAAAAGCCTGTACTAATCAACAGATAGGTGAGGGAATTGCTCCCTCACTTTCTCCTTCTTGATCCACTTGTCTTTGCTTGGATGATTGTCTCTGATACCCACTCGAAGATAATCAACATCACCTATGCGAGAAGTCCTTGTCCTTTTGTCCAGGATGACATCTTCTTGTAGCTCATCCATGTACTCAGGAGCAAATTCATCAACTGATGGCAATGAGACATTCTCCCTTTCATCCATGATCATGGGAGGCTCATAGAGTTTCAATTTCTCCACATTCACCACTGAGTAGATATGCATGTATGGCGGTAGCTCTAAGCGAAAGGAATTTGTCCCAATCTTCTCCAAGATGGTGAAGGGACCATATCTAATGGGCTTGAGCTTCTTGTCTTCTCCTTTCATCCTCTCCTTGTTGATGTGAAGCCACACTTGATCTCCTACCTGAAACTGATGATCAACTCTATGCTTGTCATGGCGAGCCTTATACTGGGCTTGACTCTTCTCCAACTGCTCTTGCACTGCTTGATGTACCTGTTGAACTCTCTGAATGAACCTGCGGGCTTTGTCTTCATCCTTGGAAGTGCTTGAATCAACATCTCTCCCATAAGTTAAGTCCAATGGAGTCTTTGGAAAGTACCCAAAGCATGTCTCAAATGGAAAGCTCTAAGTGGAAGAATGCATAGCCCTGTTGTAGGCATGCTGCACATACTGGATCTGCTCATCCCATAACTTAGGATGCTTGTTGCAATAACCTCAAAGCAAATGAACAACTGTCCTGTTGACTACCTCTGTCTGTCCATCGGTCTGTGGATGGAAAGCGGTGCTCCTCTTTAGCTTGGTGTCCATCATACACCATAATTTTGCCCAAAACTCTCCAAGGAATCGGTAGTCCGGATCCGAGATAATGGACGTAGGGAGTCCAAAGTGAACCCATACATGCTGAAAGAAAAGAGAAGCAGCCTGCTCTGCAGTGGCCTACTTTTTACA